>JAXGGA010011560.1:0-41987 GCA_038373865.1 Uloborus plumipes | reverse complement strand
TCAAAAATAATTAAAAATAAGGGTAAAAATGCTTTTTTGAACCGTTAGGTGGACTGTGTTTTGAAATAAACAATTCAGTTGTTTATACATTTTACTTGAATCAAAGAAAAAACATTGGAAACAAAAATACAAAATTTTTATTTTTCTAAAAAAAAACCACAAATGTTCTTTTAAAAAACAAAGTTTCAAAAGATGAAATTTTGTCCAAATACTTCAAACAAATCATGAAGTAAAAAGCAAATTTTTTGCCAAGTAAACATTAAAAAAACACGATATATTTAAATACAAAACATGTTTACAAAACATGGCTGCTATTTACAATCGAGATAGGATTAAACATATACAAGACTGGATCAATGCTGGAGACTATTTTACAATCATAATATTTATACAATGTTTACCATTGATCCTAATTTCCAATTTGAATCATTGAAATTGGATAAAAAAAATTGCACTCGAAATAATCTTTGATTATGAATCACAATATCTGCACCGGCTATAACAATGAACCTTACACATGGTTTAGCTACCAAAGAGGATAGAATAAGAGTTATGAAGAAATTGAGTTTTCCTGATTTCTTAAACTTATTTCTTTCTTATTATTACTTTATATGGGACTAATCTAAAAAAGAAGAAGGGCTGATTTAATACTCTATTCCTTGAAATCTTTTGTAAACACTTGCAAATAAAAAAGGTTTTACAGCCAAAAAGATATCAGGCGTTAAAAGAATCCAAACTGCGTCTACCTTGCATGTTTATAATTAAAGTACCCACATTTGGAACCATATAGGTGAATTTTGTTAATGGGGCAGCTTTAGAAATTGGTGAAACAGCGAAAATTCTAAAATAGCATTTGAGAGGCAGATTTCTGAACGTTATCGTGGAAGCATGAACACAGTAAATGAATACAGTACGTCGAATTTGGCTCAACCCAATTTAGCAATCAGATTTTGATAGATTAACACCTTATTTAGCCACCAACATTCTATGAGAAAAATTATTCCACAAATTTGTATATTCAACTTCTTATTCTCAAGACAGTACTTTTTTTTTTTTTTTAAATTTTCATCAAAAACAAAAGAAAAGTTTTCAAAAAGATGTGATAAAATAAAAAAATGGTAGAAATAGCAAGAATGCGCAAGCAGTAAAGTTTTTGCTGTTTGAGCATTCTCGCTGATCCTACCTACTAGGACAAAATGAAGTGCTTGTTTCCACTTCCAGCTCATCCGCCAACTCTTTGTAGCACAACCATAGCACTTTGTATCATTTGAGGAAACAGTCTACTTCCAATATTCAGTGCAAGCATATTTAGATCGAGGGGTTCCTTTACACAGGGTCAGACTGTGGATTTTAATAAAATTTTACGACAACAAAATATGAAGTTATGATGTTTTTAAAGTAATTTATAAGCTTAATTTCTGTGGCAAAATATTAAACATTTGATATTCCAACCTAAAACTACAACAGCAATAACTACAACAATCATTACATTATGAAGTAGAGATATTTCATCATACAATTTAAGTCCAAGTTAATCTAAGCAGATAATTTAAAAGAAAAACTTCCACCGAGTTTTATAATAAGTATGCATATAAACATTTCATGACAGAAATAGAAAATCTTTTTAAGCACCAATTTTATCTTTTCATGAGGAACACAAATTATTTCAAAATTAAATTGAGTTAACTGAAAATTGTGTCCTAAAACATACACTTGTCTTAAAATTGAAAACATTAAAAAAGCAGTCTGCAAAATTCATGAGCAATTTCATAAGAAAATTGAAAATTTTAAAATCATTAAAAAAAAAAAAACAATATTGTAAAAACAATTCCTTTAGATAACTTTCACTGCAGTAAAAAACATTTGATCATATACCCTTCTCCAACACCTGCTGTGGAAGCTGCTTTTATTTTCTTAACTATTTTACTTTTTCATATCTTTTTTTTTAATAATAGGAATGACTGTATGAGTTATTATAGATAAAATAAACAGCTTTATTTTAAGCACGTTTCCAATGCAACCCTTTCTCTGGAAAAAAGACTAGCAACATTGGCTTGAAAAGAAAATTAATGAGGGATCATCGATTTTCGTTTTATGGTAAAATATAGGCGTATCATCATGAAAAGTTTTATTTTTTGGACGAATTTCCTTTTTCTGTCCAAGTAAAAATTTTAGGAAATGTAGGACAATTTTTAAAGTTTTAGGAATTTTAGGACAATTCATTGCCCTGCCTTTTCATAGTAATTCATTTGGCTAGTACAAAGTGGAGTAACAAAATTCCTGCTTTAAAAAAGGGGGACAGGGAGACGTTAAAAAATATTAAAATGAATCACATAGCAGTTAATGAATTCAGAAAATTCATTAACTGCTTGATGTAGGAGGAATAAGCTACCGCTAGTTGTAGCTATAAAAATTTCTTGAATGAATCACACCAAATGAATAAGCACCATACTCACAAGATTTAAGCAACAGTGATGATCACAAAGTTGCTGAAACATAATATGGGGGGGGGGGGAGTATCTTTTTGACATTGCATGAAATTTCTGACTACATTCATGAACAAAACTTTTGTGATGGATGAACTTTAAAATATTCTGAAAATTTAGATGTTTTATGCAATGCAAGGAATCTGATTTTGCACTTAAGTTTTTAAAAATATTTTACAAAAACAGACACATAAAACAGATGAAGCATTAAGTATCAAAACCATCTTTTTCTACTTTTTAAAATTTCACAGGACTGATTTAAAAAAAAGATAAACCAAAGGAAACTGGTTTTCTACAATTTCCAGCCTGGTCGAGCTGAATGCCTTTTAAAAGTATGATAGCACTCACAAAAAAGTCAAATAATAAAATAAAACATTTCATTTATTGAGCTGATACTGTGAACATGGGCGTATCCAAAGGGGAGCAGGGAGGGGCAACTACACCCCCTTTGATCAAAACCAGGGGCCCGCCGATGGGAAGTCACTGTGACCTCCCAACGTTTTTCTCTTTAGCCAATTCATTTTTCCTTTGATACTTTTTCTGGTTACACATTGGCACACACACGCTTCAAAACTTCAAAAATAACTGAATACAGTGAAAAATATTTCTAATAAGAATCCAATCTGTCAAAGTAAAGTTACACATTGGCACACACACGCTTCAAAACTTCAAAAATAACTGAATACAGTGAAAAATATTTCTAATAAGAATCCAATGTGTCAAAGTAAAGTCTGACGGTATAGCAAGTAAAGGACTGGTTTTGTAGGGAGTCCTTTTTTGCTAGGGAAAATTTGGACTTTTTGGGAGGTCAAAGTGACCTCTGAGAATTAAGGGTGAATGTGGGGGAATGACCTCTGATAACTCCTAGTAGAATTGTAACTTTTTGGGAGGTCAGTGACCTCCCATTGTGGGTGCTCCTGCTTGCCCCTCCCTAACGTGATTCCTGGTTACGCCCATCTTAGCATTTGACTTCCAGATTGTTAACATTTCATCGCTCGATCATCAACAAAAATGTGGCTCCTTGAAGTAAACGTGAAGCACTAAGACTTCAGTGGCCGAAAAAGTTTGGGGGTATAGGTCCTCCCAGTCCTAACAATCTACCAGGATGCCCTGCAAAAAGATGGTCAGTCATTTGAGCTACTACAACCACAGATGTATCTCCTCTTAAGTTTGAAATAAATGTCTTTTTCCATAAATCTCTCTCTGAAAATGATCTTTCTGACAAATTTCAACAGGGATAAAGATGCTCAACAAAACTCCATCGGTGGGAAGCGGACGCTTTCGGATAAAAACCAAAGTTTGGTGAAGGTGTCGGAATTTATGAATGAATTACAAACATTTGAAAACACATAAATCTCGTTGAGCAGCAAATGTCATGGTGAGTGTCAAACATTTACCTTTGTGCGAAAATTGATCGAGGGAAAAACAACTTCGTAATGCAAAAATTAGCAAAACAAACTTTACAGCGTTTCAGAGACATAAGACTCAATTTGACAAGGCAAAAATATTTACACTCCATCAGGCAGTAACAAAAAAGTGTCTCGTAATGCCATATTTTAAGGCCACATGCAATTGACTTGTGATGAGTTTGCATTGTAACATATCGAAATAAGACTCATTGGCTCAGTCGACGAAAGCAAATGGACAAACGGAATAGAAAAAATTAATTAAAATTTACATCCAGGAAAAATTACCTCAAACAAAAAGGTCAATTGCAGAGATTACAATTAGAACCTGGGAACCCTATCTGTACACAAATACGTATTCAATATCACCATATTATTAAGTACTCTTGAACGCTTTGACGTTCTTAGTCGTGCAAAATACGTTTCTTATCCTTATGGGTTGGTTTGGATTGCAAAATGTCTGAACCATCGGCATCATGTGCGATGAGGATGCACTTTTGAGACAAATTCTCGCCCATAAAAAACTTTGCCGAAATTAAATCTACTGGTAAAAGAATTTTTTTTTTTAATTCATCACGTAATACAATCTTGAACAATCATTTCATCAACTTCTTGACAACATTGCCTGAACAATGATGTCATCTGATCTTTCTGAAATATGACCATCAAAGGCAATATGACATCACCGAGGATCGCTCTTTAGGCAGAATGCTGCCCATTTTAAGAAAAAATACATTTAAACTTCAACTGCGCTTTGAGGAACATATCGTCGGCACCATGCTAAAGTAACGAATGTGAAAAATCGCATTTTTCAAGTTTGAATTTTACAAATAATTAAAATTAAAATGATACCTTCGAACGATAGTTTTACACTTAAAGATCTCTATAAGTGTTTAAATATTGAAAATAACCAAATACGTCAGATGGGAAAAGTTATATGCAGTGTTTTGGCCCTCC
Source organism: Uloborus plumipes (assembly GCA_038373865.1). Taxonomy (NCBI): domain Eukaryota; kingdom Metazoa; phylum Arthropoda; class Arachnida; order Araneae; family Uloboridae; genus Uloborus; species Uloborus plumipes. Next base: position 37,138 of record JAXGGA010011560.1, on the reverse strand, counting down.
TAAAAAATGCCAATTTTCACATTCGTAAGTTTAGCATGGTGGCGACGATATATGCAATACTAAGAAGCAGCAGGGTTCAACGAAAGTTGCCCCAAAAATGTTTCTCCAAAGGGGGAGACGAGTCAGTGTGTCTCTCTCCGGTACTCCTCATACTTCGCGGCACGTATCTTTTGCGGGAGAGGGAGAGACGCGTCAGTGAGTCTCTGTGTGGTAATCCTCGATCTCCGCGGCACGTGTCTCTTCCGGGGGAGGAGAGAGACGCATCAGTGTCTCTCTCTCCAGTAATGCTTGATCTCCACGGCATGTGTCTCCTCTGGGAGAGGTCACACGTGAGTGTGTCCCTCTCTGGCAGTCCTCGGTCTCCAAGGCACGAATCTTTACCTGAAGAGGGAGAAACTTGCCAGTGTGTCTCCGTCTCCGCGGCACCGAGAGGGTGAGGAAGACGTGCCGGTGTGTCTCTCTCTGATGATCCTCGGGTCTTTTCCAGGGGGAGAGATGACAGGGACGTCAACGCGTCTCGGTGTCTACCATGGCACATCCGCGGTCCGGACCCTCTTCCGGGGGCGGGGGAGGGTCAGTGCGTCTCGGTGTCCCTGGCGTGCGAGTGGGCCATGGCGATGGAGAGGCACTGCACCCACTGCTCGGTGTTCTTGCCGTCCTTGGCCTTGAGCACGAACGTCTTCTCGTTGGTGAAGATCTCGAAGGCCTTGGGGATGCTGCGGCCCCGGCTGCCGATGGCCCGCACGCTCCGGATCTGGCTGATGTCGATGGGCTGCACCTCCTTCTCGTCCTGCTGCAGGGGGATAGAGAGTTGTTGTTGAACATGTTCTCTCGTAAATCGACCATACCGTTTGCAATCTGAATTGTATTTAGACAGTCGACTGTATGTTTTGGCAATGAGTTCGGAGTTGGTTTTCTTGTCAATTGTATGTTTTGTAATGCCGTTTTGTAAATGCGTTTCTTTTAATTTAATTCTTGGATATAGAATAAATACATGTATTTTTATTAAGATGGCAGTCATTTCTATTACTGCTACACCACTGAAGGACACTGCTGAAACTCTGCGAGTTATTTGAACAAGAGTGTCAAATGGTGGACATATCAAGGTTTTCTACAATTGACAATTGATTTTTTTTTAACAAGCACTTTGCTACCAGCTAGTCGAGGAAATCATGTGCAGGCACCAAGTTATAAAAACATTAAATTAATGTAAAAGTATCCAAAATGCAAAACAGAGAGCTTGTCCACTAGGGTGGTCCAAAAGAGACCCTTTTAAAATTTTGTTTGATTTTTAGCGGTGCTATCTTCCCATTTGGTTCCATTTATTAAAAAAATTAATGCGAAGTTTGAGCCTACAATTTTAATACATAGAGTTAGCAGTCTCAAAGTTCTGCATTTTTAGATTTTAGGATTTAAATGGAGACAGAAACGAAATTAAAGTAGGGAAAAAGAGTATAATTTTACTACTTCAATATCTATAGCATTTTTTAAGTTAAAATCATGATATAATATAAAATTATGGATGTAGACCGCCTTAGTATACAGCACAAATTCTTCCTTTTAATATTATTGAAAGGTTTGCGAATGTTGTCTGATTAATTTTTTTGAGCGTTAAAACCAAATGGGAAGGTAGCACTAAAATTGTCACCTTCCAAATTTCGGACCATCCTTCTGTCCAAAAGACATGAGCGAGATCAGCAATGCATCAGTAGACCGGGGAGTAAGAATAGTCCCAACGTAGCCTATGCGTGTCATAAAAGGCGACTAAAATAGGGGGCAAAGTCATTCTTCAATCTCCGGTGCCCCAGACCTTAGGGTCATTGAAGATGCTCTTATTCTCCTCGCCATGAAACATTTTTGGTTTTATGGGGGTTGTCTAGCTCAGCTAGACAACCTGAGATGAATAAGAAGAAGAAGAAGAAGAAGAAGAAGGTTAGTGCAAGAGCTAGCAACGTTTTTGAGACAGAATTTTAAGACGTCTACTGTGCTCTTCTAAGTAACATGCGGGGTGTCTAGGGGCCAAGAGTGGTTGTGGTTTTTACAGCGCATCACATTTTAGCTAGTAAAAATAGTGATTTTTAAGGCATTTTACGGGCGATTGATTCCTCGTCAAATCAATTAAGAGAAAAAAAATTTTGACTTCACCCTTTCCAATTTTGACAAAATTTGGTGTGAAGGACGCATAGGACAAGCTAAGCAATCCTGTCAATTTTCAGATTTCTACTTCAAAAATTGTATGAAATTCCAAGCTGTTAAAAAGTGAAAAATAACCCAAAAGTTTTTACATGCAAATGACTGTCACTTCTCTTCGAATTATAGCAGAATAAAAATTTAAAAACCATTGTAAAGGTAAAAAATTGAGCTTTCCATCAATATTATTACATAACTTTCTGACGAAAGGTTTAAGCTTCTCATTGCAACAGAATGGTTTAAAATCACTATTTTTCCAGCAAAAATGTGATGCGCAATAAAAAACGCCACCGCTCTCGGCCGCCAGATAGCTGTTCAGAAGAGCATCGAGAAAGTTATATCAAAGGGCCAGACGTCTTAAAATTCTACATTGAAAACGTTGCTAGTTCTTAGACTGTCAGAAATAGAGTCAAGAGCAAAATCCTGTTACTTACTGTTCCCCTATAAGATAAGTGGCCGGCAGATAGAGTGAAGTAGCGCGTCCTCCACCTACGAAACAGTTTCCACTTCCCCTTCTTCTCTTTAAGTTGACCCTGGAAAGCCGAACCAGGATTTATAAATCACAAATAAGATTGAAAAAAATCGAAGAATAAAACTGGATTAGAACAAATGAAAACAACGTTACGAAGGCACAAATGAGCAGGGATACTGCAGGCACGTGCTTCGGCGTTACAAGGAACGCCTTTTTCAATGCAAAAAAGTTGTGAGCAATTTGTCGGATTCTTTTGTCGGATGTCTGTGCATCCATAGGCTCACAACTTTTTTGCATTGAAAAAGGCGTTCCTTGTAACGCCGAAACACGTGTCTGCAGTATCCCTGCTCATCTGTGCATTCGTAACGTTGCTATTTTCTGTATAAATGAAAAGTAGTTGCAATGGATCCATGGGTGTAGCCACAGGATAGCAGGGAGGGCCAACTGTACCCCCTTGGTTAGAGCCAAGGGCACTCCAATAGGAAGCCACTGTGACCTCCAACTCTTTGCTTATTAGCCAATTTATTATTATAATCACAGGCCTACAAAAAAAATTTTTTTTTTTGGTGCCTAGGATTTTTTAGCTGATTTTAACTATATTTTTATTGCTGAATCTGAATATGCAAGCAGTTTTTCTGTATCAGCTCTAGATTTTTAGATAAATTCACTTATCTATCAATGCTTTTTTCTATGTAATACGCTCAAGTATGAGTGTTGTAAAATTTATACAGGAACATATTCTTGTATATTTTCCTTATTGTCTATTTTATTTTGAAACCAATTAAATTTAAAATAATAATATTTATGAAATAACTAATTATTATTTAAAAAAATAATTATTATTTTAATTTATCTATATGTATAAAAATGAATATATGTATATTTGTTTATTCCTTAAACAAATCCAGTTTTCGTCGGATTTTCATCAAACTTGGCACAGAGATTCCTTGATGCACTAGAATTCACATAGGTGGGGTTTTTTAATTTTTCAAAACTCCAAAAAGTTAAAAATTAAATTTTTTTGTCTCAAAATGGCAATTTTCTTTCAATTTTGAATAGATAGAGTAATAGAGCCTTTAAGAATACAAATTGAAATACCTTAACACACTTAAATACGAGTATTTTCCGACAAAGATTACGATTAACAATGAATTATCAATTCAAGGCTCACCTTTTTCATTTTAGCATGAAATAAATTAAAAACAATTACTGTTACAATTATTTGCATTCAACACTATTTGAACCACTATGTTGTATTAATAAGCACCTGGGCAACGCCGGGTAATAACCCTAGTTTATTACAAAAAGAAGACTAACAATATAAGATATATAACTGACTGGTTGACCTTGGTTGTTCCTTGTTTCTTGTGCATCTGGGATAGCAGAGACCAAACGCAACACTGGGTTAGAAAATATTGGCCTAGGACAGCAAACATGGATGTTGAGGAAAAGAATATCATCAATGATCCTTTAGTTCCAAGAGAGAAAGTCATCTTTCCACCACTGCATATTAAGCTGGGTCTAATGAAGCAGTTAGTAAAGGCTCTTGATAAGAATGGATTATGCTTTGCATATATAGGGGTAAAAATGCGTCTGCTGAGTATGGAAAACATTAAAGCAGGAATATTTGATGGCCCACAAATAAGACAGCTCATTAAAGACCCTGGCTTCATAAATTCAATGATTGAGATTGAACAAAAAGCCTGGAATTCATTTGTTTCAGTAGTCCAAAATTTTCCGGGTAAACATAAAGCTGAAAACTATGTTGAATTAGTCAATGAGATGCCGAATAATTTCAGATCACTTGGGTGTAACATGAGCAGAAAAGTGCACTATTTACACAACCACTTAGACTGTTTTCCTGATAATTTAGGAGACATTAATATGGTGAAAGATTTCACCAAGATATAAAATGCACGGGGGATCGCTATCGAGGAAGATGGGATACTCACTTGATGGCAAATTACTGCTGAATTTTAAAACGCGGAATTGTTCTAAAATACGCTCAAGAATGTCACGCAAAAGAAGTTTCCGAGTTGTTCAGTGAGTAACTAGTTTAAATGATGACTTTTTCTGTTTTCTTTTGTATATAATAAATAATATCTGTGTAATATAATAAAAATCAATTGTTTAATTTATTTTTTTTAAACCATGGTTTTTCTTTTCAAATAGTGTTATGTACAATTCATTAAAATGCTAATATCTTAAAACTTCGAGCTGATAGGCAAAAACTAATAGCATATTTGAATTCAGGGCGTCGAATTCATAAGAAATCACCTCCAAAATCTTAGGCACCAAAACCACTGTTGACCAGTGTAATTATTATGATTATTTTTGATACTGGGTGATACAAATGTGCTTTAAAACTTCAAAACCAACTGAATACAGAAAAAATACTGGTAATAAGAATCCAATGTATCAAAGTAAAGTCTGACAATATAACAAGAAAAGGATTCGTTTTGCATGGAGTCAAATTATAAGAACGGCACTTTTGGTTTACTTGGGAGATTTTGGACTTTTTGGGAGGTCAGTGACCTCTGTGAATTGTGTGGAGTACGGTGAATGACCTCTGAAAACTCTTGTAAATTTTTGGGAGGTCACATTTTTGGTGATCTCCCATTAGGAGTGCTCCTGCCGTGACTCCTTTCCTGTTAGCGATATTCCAAATGAAATTACTGAACCTACCAGGGTGCATACCCCACCAACTTCAATATAAATAAAAAACTAAAAGTCAACATTAAGAAATATAAACTGTTAAAATTCAACGTAAAATAAGCAGATTCAAGCAGCATACATTAAAATAACTTTCAGTTTTCCAAACAGTTGATTTACAAAATTCAAAAAGATTGCAATCTGAAATCCTGCAAAGCACGTTCTCAATTTTGGCAAGTTCCCAAAATTTTATTATTACTAAATAAGCTACTAATTGATTAATTCAGTTAAAGGAAAGGCAAAATAAGTCAATTCCTTCAATCCACTAAATTTTACATGGGTTTTTATTTTAAAAAGTTTTTTTTTTGCAAAACAATCAGGTTTTTCCAGTAAAAATAAGATTTTCGGGGCCCACATATAAAATTTTGGATGCACTATAAAATTTTACAATATTTCAATGTTTTATGCTCTAAATACATTTTGTACAAATCTCCTTTATAACTCAATTGGATCTACGCAGGGATCCTTCACAAACCTTCAACCAGAATATTCTAAAAGCTTTATCATTGTCTGTAATGTTTATTTCATGCAACCTCAGTTGCGGAAAAGGAGATTGGGGCTATGTAAAATTAGCAACATAACGGACAACGAAGCTGGGTCGGGTCGAGAGAAAATAATCAACATATAGGGTAAAAAACTAAAAAATACCCTTTTAAATATAGTTCAACTTTTAGCATTAATGATAGTATTAAATATATTACTTTTACATTTGTAAAGAATGTGCATTTTATCTTTTATTCGGCGTTACATACACACACACAAACTGAAACACTTATAATAAATCAGCATGTAATATAGTTTAACCTTCAGTATTAATAATAGTATTAAATTTATTACTTAGGACCATGGTAGCCCGATCGGTAAGGTGTCGGACTTGTGACCGTGATTAATGATGGCTGGGGGACGTTAAAAATGTTGTGGTCACTAAGTCCTCCATGTGAAACGGTACCTCTGGTGGTGCTGGACCAAGGGTTTGTTTGGCCCTCGGTTCTGGTTCAAAAAGAACAGGATTCTATCCCGGTTAAACCACAAGTTGTGGTAGGAACGGGGGACCCTGGAGTGTGTATAAAAATAAATAAATAAATATATTACTTTTATACTTGCAAAGAAGGTTGAATTTCACCTTTTATCCAGAGTTACATACATACAAACAAACCCACATGTGAAAACTCACAAAAGGCACAGATAATACGCGGCAAGGTATAATCCTTAATTTTACACTTTTTCAGCACAAAAATGCGCAGGAAAATAGCGCTGGACCTTTACCTCTATGACTGGCTGTGTGTCTTGCAGGAAGCCCCTCGCTCTGTCTGGGTGGTTGCACAGAAAGCACCCCCACAAGTTCAAGGGGCCGTTGTATTCAAAGACATCGAAGAACCTTGAATACCGCAATTCTCCGATCAGCGTGTCTTGGTCCTGAAAGGATACCGATTCGATGAGACAAAATTTGGAGAACAGGGTTTCAGCTACAGTTGCTTTTTCCTCAAAATGCAAAAACACCAGGGTTCGAAAATACCCGATATTTTGATGTATACTGTTAGCCCCGCCTAAACGAATACTGTCGGTGGTCTTTAACACTGTGCCTATGGCATGGGTTCCGGGATATTTTGTTTGTATAAGCGGTGTATTCGTTTATCCGTTACCCGATTAAGCGGGGACGACAGTATACAATAATTTGATTCAACACAGACTAAAGTCTTTAAATCGTAAATTTGTAATCAAATCACTGCAATATATTTTCTTACGTTATCATTACAATATATAGACCTCAAATGAATGCTTAATATTTAATGAGGCAGCTTTAAAATTGTTACATTAAATTTTACAAGTATATAATAAAAAAGGAATTGCTACATTATACTATAATAATGATCCATTACTATATCACATAAATATTGTATCACTTTATGCTTATTTTAATAATAAATGAACAACATTAATCCTGTCCAGTCAATTTGTGCAAAAAAAAGAGCTAAAATCGCAAATCACGATGTAGTTCTGAATTTTTAATATGTTGTTTGGGTCCCTCAGGTTAGTGTAAATCTAAGTTTGCACCTTTTTAAAACCTGTACTTGCTGCGAAACTCGCAAAAATCTACGAAATTTTCGGACGTTTTTCAGTTTTTCCTTTATAACTCCTTAACTATGCAACTTTTGATGATACATGTGACTACCCATTTTAAAGAACACTAAATTTTCAACAATTTAAGCTCAAGTTAGGCTCTGTAGGACTAATAGTTTAGGAGATATCGTACTTCGAAAAATGGAGTTTTTTTGCGAAAAGTGAAAAGATTATGCTTCGATCATATTTTGGACGAAATATTGACATAAATTCCTATTCTACTAGACAAAAAATAAACATGCAATTACAGTACATTTAATCAGCTTTCATTCAAGCCCAAACAGTAGTCTGTAGGTTCAATATTTCATTTACAATCGCGAAAAATAAATATTTAAGATTTTGAGAAATGAGCAAAATCGTTTCCTAATAAAAATAGGAGAGAAGTGGACAAAAAAAAAAAAAAAAAAATGCATAAAAAGGCATCAAAATGGTAGCACTATATTAAAATGTTATTCTAAAATATTTTTAAAAAACCTTATAGGTCATTTCCACTAATTTTTTTGCTATTTTTATCATGGTTCTTGTTGGCTGTGCTCTTATCTTGACTTTTTCAGATTTTACCCTATCACTCCTGAACCTTTGATGATATGTGTGCATACCCATATTGAAGAACACTAAATTTGCAACAATTTAGCTCAAATGGCGTTCTGTAGGATGAATAGTTTAGGAGATATCGTACTTCAACAATTTGTCATTTTAATCCTATAAATTCCTATTCTACAAGACAAAAGATAGACATTTAATTACGGTACATTTAATCAGCTTACATTCAAGCCCAAACAGTAGTCTGTAGGTTCAATATTTCATTTACAATTGAGAAAAAAACATTTTCGGATATTGAAATTTTTTTTTTGAGAAATGAAAAAAATAGTTTTCTAATAAGAATAGGAGAGCGCTGGACAACAGAAAAATGTATAGAGTTGTATAAAAAGTTTAATACTGCATTAAAATATTAATTTTATAATTAAAAAAAACCTAACAGGTTACTTTAGTTCAATGTTTTTCTTCTTTTCTTTTGTGGGTCTTTATTAGCTGTGGTCTTATCTCGAAGCTGCAGGAAAAGAAGGTGGTCTTTGTTCTGTCTCAAGATATTTTTGTATTCTCTTCATCTTTGAGAACTGGAATGGCAAGGAGGTTGTAACAACTCTGTCCGAATTTAAACGAACATCTTGAGACAGAACGAAGACAACCTTCCTTTTCTGCAACAACTTCACAATAAGACCACAGCTAATAAAGGCCACGAAAGGAAAAGAAAAACATTGAGCTAAACTAACCTGTAAGGTTTTTTAAAAATATAAAAATAATAAAATATAAATATAATAAAAAATATACAGTGTTACCCTTTATATACAACTCTATGCATTTTTCTGTGTCCAGTGCTCTCCTATTCTTATTGGAAAACAATTTTTCTCATTTCTCCAAAAAAAATTCAATTTCCGAATATTTGTTTTTTTACAATTGTAAATGAAATATTGAACCTACAGACTTCTCTTTATACTTAAATGAAAGCTGATTAGTTATACTATAATTAAATGTTTATCTTTTGTCTTGTAGAATAAGAATTTATGTGGATATTTAGTTCAAAATATGATTGAAGCATATTTTTTTCATTTTTCGCAAAAAATGACAAATTGTTGAAGTACGATATCTCTTAAACTAATTCGTCCTGCAGAACGCTACTTGAGCTTAAATTGTTGCAAATTTAGTGTTCTTTAAAGTGGGTATGCACACGCATTATCAAAAGTTGCATAGTTCAGGAGTGATAGGGCAAAATCTGAAAAAAGTCAGGGTAAGATCACAGCTAACAAGAACCATCATAAAAATAGCGAAAAAGTGAGTGAAAATGACCTGTAAAGTTTTTTTTAATTTCTAAAATAACATTCTAATATAGTGTTACCCTTTTAATACCATTCTATGCATTTTTTTATTATCCACTAACCTCCTATTCTTATTAGGAAACGATTTTGCTTTTTTCTCAAAATTTGAAATATTTATTTTTCGCTATTTTAAATGAAATATTGAACCTACAGACTACTGTTTGGGCTTGAATAAAAGCTGATAAAATATACTGTAATTGCATGTCCATTTTTTGTCTTGTAGAATAGGAATTTATGTCGATATTAGGTTCAAAATATGATCGAAGCATAATCTTTTCACTTTTCGCAAAAAAACTCCATTTTTCGAAGTACGATATCTCCTAAACTATTAGTCCTACAGAGCCTAACTTGAGCTTAAATTGTTGCAAATTTAATATTCTTTAAAATGGGTCTAGGCACATGTATCATCAAAAGTTGCATAGTTTAGGAGTTATAAAGGAAAAACTGAAAAATGTCCGAAAATTTCGTAGTTTTTCGCGAGTTTTGCAGCGAGCACAGGTTTTAGAAAGGTGCAAACTTAGATTTACACTACCCTAAGGGACCCAAACAACATATTAAAAATTCAGAACTACATCGCGATTTGCGATTTTAATGTCTAATTTGACTGGACTATATGATTAAGATAATTTTTATTTGTTATTTAATTTTTAGTATGTTGTTTAAATTAATCGAAATGATAGCAGGCCTGTCATTTAGGGGCGTCAAAGGGCGGGAAGGGGGGGGTAATTGCCCACCTCCTTCTGACTGAGAAATTAGTGTGCTATGCAGCTCGAATTAGGGACAAAGCTATTTTTTGGCGAATTTAGAAGTTGATAGCCAGTTAACTCCAGCAGGTCTAAAGAGTAATTCTACTAGCCTAAATGTCATCTAAATGTCAGATACAATCGCATAAGAATTGATGTAGGGGAGAAATTATTTATATCGCACATTTATTCACAGAATATATCACAGAAGTAAATAGTATTTTGCTTAGAGAAAAAGAACTCAAACTTGCCTTGGCCGAGGGAAAAGCCGAAGTGACGAGTGTCAGGAAGCTCTTGTTGTCCGCTTTCAACGTGTCCCAGCAATTCTTCAGACTGCTCACGGACGCTTCTCGGGTGCTGAGAGCCACCGAAGCCCTAGCCTGGAAAATGGGGAAAAAGGATGTGTCACGAGATACAATCATACCGGAACTCGAATTGTCGGAGAAACGGCACACTTGCTGAAGAAATTTTAATTTTCTGAGATGAAGTGAGCGGGGGCACCCTTAACCTTTCAGATCCGGGCTATTCGTATAGAAGTTTTCGTTTCGAGGCGGGCGGTACAACCGTTGAACCGCAGGTCCCTTTTCCTCTGAAAATGGGAAGGTGCAATGGCAAGCACTCGGATTTCATACCTTCGCGGTTCGAATACAAAGCCGTAATTCCATAGTCATAGGGGGTATGAAATCTCGGAAAAATCCCCTGCCTCAAAGGGTAGAAGCAAAGACTTCCACCTCGTCCTCAAAGGGAAAAAGACTTGCGGTACAGCATGTGTACCACCCGGTTCTTAAAGGTTAAGAGAGCGAAAGCACTGCGACCACAGGTCTATTACCGTTGGGACCCTTAATAGAGCCCAATAGCCGAGACGAACTTCGGCAGATGTCTAACAGGTAACCTAGACAATTCGTAGACATCCAAACAATGGTACCCCGGATGTTCGAATCTGTGTGCGGAATAAAAGTCGCAATCACGCAGTCTGTGTTTTGAGCTTCCTTCTGCCTCTAGGCAGCCTCTGCAATCTGGGTCGTCAGTGACACCCGGTAAGTTCAGGGGCCAATCCAGGATATTTGACCAAGGTCCTGTTTTTGGAATTTTGTGAAAACTAATTCGTAATTTTGTGAAAAATAGTTACAGCAAGAAATATTCCCAATCGTTCTTTAAACTAGGATTTCTGTGAAGAGTCACTTTTCAAGTGTGGGATTTTTGTGAAAGGTTTCGTGAAGGGTACTTTAACGGACCTATTCTCTCGAGATTGTCCTTGAAGTTGAGGTGTCTATTAACGGAACAGTGTCTGGTAAGAAACCCCAATGGACAGTTTGATCTCCTTCCTACTGTAGAGTCTACTTTTCCGAGACAGAGAAGAACATGACATATAATATGCAACACAGTAGAACATCTTCGAGTGGCCACCCCTACTGATAGTCCTAGAGCTAGAAGCGTCAAAAAATAAGAGTTTTAAGACGTCTGGCTCTTTGATATATCTTTCTCTGCACTTCCAAACAGCGGGTGGGGTGTCTGGCGGATGATAGGTTTCTTACTGCGCATCACACTGTTACTGGTAAAAATCCTGATTTTTGAATCATTTTAGGGCAATTCCAAGTCAAACCAAACAAGCAAAGAAAGATTTTTGATCACGCCATTTCCGATTTTAGCGAAATTCGGTGTGAAGTATGCATAAGACAAGATAAGCAAATCCTGCCAATTCTTAGATTTTCACTTCAAAAATGGTATGACCTACAGAGCTGTTGAAAACTTAAAAAGAATGAAAAAAAAAAGTTGACACATGCAAAGAACTAACCTATCTTCTAATTACAGTAGAATAAAAATTCAAAAACCATTGTAAAGGTAAAAAGGAGCTTTCCATTGATATATTACGTAACTTACGACACGTTTAAGCTCCTCATTGCCACAAAAGGCTTTGAAATCACTATTTTTACCAGCGCAGTGGTAAACGCAACCACTCCCCACCGCCAGACACTCCACATGCTGCTTAGAAGATTGCAGGGAAAGATATATCACAAACAGCCAGACGTCTAATAATAATTTCTTGAAAAGGGTGCTAGGTCTTGGACTATGGGGAAGTACGAACCCTGTTATGAACAGACTTTGAAGAGAATTTACCTGCAGTGCCAGGAACATGAGGTGTATCCAGACTCGTGGGTTGCGGGTCTTCATGATAAAGAAAGTTTTGTTGTACAGGCAGTGCTCTCCCTTCCCCTGACAGGCAAAGTATATTTTTGCGTGTTTCTTCGCTTTGCGCTCTTCACAAATAAAACCAAAAAACACAAAACTCCTTAATGCAAATCATAACAAATCAACTAAAAAAACAAGACCGTTAAATGCAAATCATAACAAATCGAACAGAAAGTAAACAAGAAATAAGCAGACCTGCCAACTTTTCAAAACTGGCATCAGTAAAACTTTTCACGAAGCATTTTGCGTAAAAATGATAAATAAATTGAAAAATAAAGCTAATAATGCATTTTTGATGTCAAATTCAATTTTAGTTAATGGAACATATACAATAGTAGGTTAAGTGTTTAACTGAATACTCAAGTAATTTTATCAATTGCAGAATATTTTAGAGATATATAATAGTAACTTACCCAATTGAAGTACTTGAAAGTAAATAAATCTTTCAATCTCAGGAAAGTTAATGTAAAATTTGTTAATGCAAATATTGAAACTGAACTTTATGTAAAAAATACTGATGTCAGATACTAAGAGATTTTTAAAAAATACTATTTACAACTATTTACAAGAGGTGCATTTGTGATCAAACAATTTCTTCAATGTCAGCAACTGCAGCATGTGAGGTAGTTGCAGTAGCAGCATTCAATGAAGCAGCAGTTGCTTTTTTTGCTTTTGTCAAAAAGCTGCTTTCAAAAGCTTGCTCATGGCACATCTTAGATTGTTTTGTTTTTAATATGAGCAAGCTTTCCAATGTTTTATTTGAAAGTGCAGCTCTAGCTTCAGTTCTATTTTTCCTGACCAAACTAAAAATTCGTTCACATTCTGCATTTGAATGGGGAATAAGCAGTATTGAGAGCATTACATTAGCTAACTTGTCACACTTAAAAATGCCATCAGCACCTTTCATTTCTTTCACTTGCATCCACTGCATGTCGATTGGCTTCCCTGAAACAACTATTTCTGACAAATCTTCCATTTGGAGTTGGCAAAACTGTCTTTCAAGATCATCTAATTCTTCACCTTTTGTCTTCACACTTTGTTTCAAAAGAATTGGAAACAAATCCACAAAGTACTTGATGCTAGCAAAGTTAGAGTTTTCAATGCCATTTAAATTTGCGACTTCAGCATGAATTAACACATCATTAGACAATGGAAACTTTTTTAGAATGTATTCGCAAGCAGTTATAAAAAATTTTATTACTGCAGAATAAAACTCACTTTTATCTTGATCCGAACATTTTACAAGTAATTCTGTTGTTGCATTCCCCACAACAATGCATTCCCTTGGTTTATGAGCTGATGGAGAGTGGAAATCCACTTCTAGAAGCTGTTCACCTTTTACTTCAGACGCCTTTACGAACTTAGAATAGAGTTCTTTGGGCAAATCAAGCAGTGCTCTCAGTCGATGAATTTGAGGTGAAGAGGACTGTAAAACCACATTTGTCCTCTCAAATGATGGTATCACACTTAACAAAAAAAGGCAGTAACATTTATTCAAATCTGAAGAGAAAAACATAAAAATTTTCTCTTGTTTTGATAAAACTGATTTTGGCTCAGCTTTATGTTTTTTCACTTTGATTACACCAGTATTTGAACTCTTTCTCTTTTTATTTACACTGACATCCTTTTCTGTTGAAGAATACTTCACACTGGTTGCAGATTGAGATTTAACTTCTGAATTTTTTTTCTCCTGTGTTGCTACTCACACTGACAACTTTTGGTATTTTGTACAGTGAAAGAGTAGAAGAAGGAAATTTAGAGGTACTAGCTTCAGCTCTAAAAAAACTCATCACTGATCTACCACTCTAGTTAAACTTATACCTAGCGATAACCAGCGGGTTGATATGTGCTTCAAAATTTTTTGGGCTTCTTTCCCATACAAAACCTGGAATCGCTTTAGTAAATCTTTACGATTAGCACTCTTCTTCAAATAATAATAAACATCTACTAGAGTATCTTCCACCTTTACAGGCAGAGTGGAAGCTGCTTTTTCAGAAGCAAGGTGGATCAAATGGCAACAGCATCCAATAGATATTATGTTTTCATTTTCTTTCTGTAAAAATGAAACACCAATGTTTTTCCCTTGCATTGTCAGCACTGAATGCTATACAATTACGGAAAGGGATTTCATGCTTAATGAACACATTTAAAAAAAGGGAACATATATTTTCTCCTGTAGAATTTCCCTCCAGGTTTGGAATTGCAAGAAGGGTGCTTTCAATTCGCCCAAGATCTTCGTTAAAAAAATTGACTACCACAGGATAGAGCTTAGAGTCAGTGTCGTTACTTCCATCACATGCTGCAGTAAATGCTTGTTTTTGCAACTTTTTGACAATTGAGGAAGTGCGATCTTTAGCCATTTCATGAACAAGAGCTGCTGTTTTAGTTCTTCCACATCCATACCGTGTAGCAATTGAATTTTTCGGAAACATCTTCCAAAAGAGTGGCCCAGCATGGCTAGTTGCACTCAATGGAACATTATATTCAACTAAAAAAGAAGTAAATAGCAATTCTGCCCGCATCACATTTTCTTGCTCAGTGGGTGGCTTGAAAAATTTACTTAACTTTTGACTCTTCCCTGCAGCTTCTGCGTTCTTCAAGTGGACCGCTCCAGTCACATGGCGAGATACATCATTCCGACCGCCGTGAGAAATCGAAAAGTCGCTGACACATATTTCACAAAAAACAAACTTTTCTCCTTTTCTGGTTGATTTTTTTATACAAGGAAATTCAGTTGTATAAGACTCCTTGAACACTTGAAAATAACCCTTCGTCGTTTTTTTCGAATCCATCATACAAACTACAAAAAACTAACAATCCGAAAAACAAACACAGTTCAAACACGTGCTCAGAGCTCGTTCCGCAGCGCCTCGTTCTTAACACCCATGACGAAGAACAGCTCATGCGTCGGCCAATGAGCTCACAGAAATAACGCTGGGCGTAGCCACTCCCAGCTTCTGGCGAGAGGGTTGCCAGAGAGCGATCCGATTGAAACAGCTTCTCTTCTGCCGGCTACGGCGCAAAAAACCTTTTGGGCGATTTTGAAACAATATGGCAACACTGCTGCCGTTGCTCTCGAAAAGACGCAAAAGTGTTTAGGTTTGGTTTAGGGCCGTGGTGGCCCGATCGGTAAGGCATCGGACTCGTGTCCGGAGGGACCCGGGTTCGAAACCCAGCCGATCAAAGATCCACCGCCTTGATTAATGGTGGCTGGGAGGCGTTAAAAATGTCGTGGTCACAAAGTCCTCCAAGTGAAACGATACCTCTGGGGGTGCTGGGCCCTAGGGTTTGCTCGACCCTAGGTTCTGGTTCAAAATTATGAACAGAGCGCTCTTCAGGGCCCTATCCCGGTTAAACCACGAAGCTGTGGTAGGTACGGGGGACCCTGGAGAGTGTGAAGTGAAGTGAAGAAGTGAAGGTTTGGTTTAGGGGTAAGCGTGGGTGGACGGAGCGCCTAATTTGGCTACTTTTCGACGGAATCTGATTTATTATTTTTATTTTTTGAAAATTTGGTTGAATAAAAAAAAGTTTCAACACAAATCGAAGTTAAAACCGTAAAAATCACGGGTCTGTCCGTAAGCCCGTAGAGTTCAAGGGACATTCGTACATTTTACGGATGATCCATAAAAGTTGGCAGGTCTGAATAAGTAAAAAATGCTCAAATGCAAATCATAACAAATAAGTTGAAAACATAAATCTAAATCATAATAATTCAAACAGAAAATAAACAATACATAAACAAAAAATGCTTAAATGCAAATCATAACAAATAAATTGAAAACATAAACCCAGCTCTTTAGCAAAATAAGGTCAGTTATGTCTTATTAGATTTTGCTGCATTGCCAACTAAAACTATCGATGTCAAACTCATTTTAAGTATGTTTCAGCACTTCCAAATGTTAATCTAATGTTATTAATTATCTATGTATTCTCATTCTTCAACCGCATGAACAAAATTTAAACGTCCTTACCAACTTTTTCCCCAGGAAAACCTTACTAGACATCACATGATTTTTTTGGTAAAACCATATTTTCTGTCCTACTATAATTTATCAGGTTAGAATTTTTATAAATACATTTGAATCGGACAGAAAGTGGATCCAGTTTCTGTTTTTAGGCAAGGTACTTTCAGAACTAATGTCATATCCCCCTTGGTGACTTTTTCCTGTTGGCGCCAAAAGAGCATCACCAAGAATTCAGTGTACGACGACAAACATGGTACACCATTCCTACCATGCGCCCTTGACACTAACAGGAAAAATTCAGACTACCATACATAAACAATAAATAATTAAGATTAAGAACACAGGTGAAGGGGGCCCTCACCTTCAATGGTGCACCGGACTGGCAGGGGGATCTTGACGAACACCTTCACCATGTAGGCCTTGATCTTGTCCAGGTGCTTTTCGCAGAAGTGTTGCACAGCGTCTCGCATGGGGTAGGGCTCGAACACAGAGATACGCTGCAAAACACACAAATACAGTGATGGACAAAATTAAAGACTCAAAAAATTCTGATTTTGTTTCAATCATACCGTATATTCATGCAGATTCATTGTTCAAAAAGTAAAATTAAGGAGATTCAGATTATACGCTGCCGTAGATTATATGTGCTTTTCTCTTTTCCTCGACCCGACCCGGCTCTGTTGTCTGTACTGTTGTTTATTTTATAGAGTGTAAATCTCCTTTTCCGCGAATGAGACTGCGTAAAATAAAGAACATTACAGACAACAAAGTCGCCATTTGCACGACACTACATTGTTTGCACCTTTGTCTTCATTCACTCGTCGTCTCAAAGTAATTAGCCTACAAAATCAAGATTTCAAGAATGAATCTTTACCCCTTAGAATAATTTCAGTTAGTTCAAAAATTATTTCATCCGGTTAATTTAGTTGCTTAGAAATGTCAAATCAAAATCAACTTCGCTCTGTCCCTTTTTATTATCCACGGATTATGCAAAGATGTTTTTTCTTCTTTTGCCTGATTTTAAGGCCTGCGGATTATATGCTGCCACAGATAATACGTAAGAAAACACAGTACATCAAGGGCCACCCACAGGCTCTGGAAAACCTGAAGGAGTTAAGAAGTTCTGTGAGGAAATCCTCCGTGTGTGTATCTTGAATTCCATTGAGATGTTCCTGCGGATCTCCGGACCCCTCTCTATTGAGGTTTTCCTCGAGGCCGATCGTACCGTGTGGATGTCTAGGAGGTTTTCGTCCAGAGATCAGCCTCGTATGTTCCCGTAGCGTCTTGAGACTCGAGGACATCCTCGATGTCGCCCTTCGAATTATTCCAGAGCGTGTAGGGACCCCATTTTTGAGGTTTTCCTCGAGGAATTCCTGTGAGGTTTCCTCCAGGAAAGCCTTCCGGTTTTCCGGAGCGTGTGGGGGATGTCATATCCAAAGGGTTCTCCGAGAACTCAAATGAATCTGTTTTTACGATATCAGAGAACACACCCACCTGGGGGTTGGCGGAGGCCGGGGAGCCCCCGTGCGTCGTCACGGTGACGGCGGGCGCCGGCAGGGCGGCCGGGGGAGGAGGGGAGGGGGCCGGGGCGGTGGTCGGAGAGGCGGCGGAGGAGTCGGGGCTGGCGGAGGCGGTGGTGGATGTGGTGGACCTGCCGGGCCGGAGGACGGGCCTCTCCGGGGCGGGACGCTCCTCCGCGGCCGTCGGGCCCTCCTCCTGCAGGGTGGGCATGCTGCCGCTGGAAAGAGAGAGATATTGCATTACGTCAAATTCTCTGCATATAATCTAAGAGCGCTTTTCCACTTGATGACATCACAGCAAAAAATTGTACATGATTGTCGTCATCCGATATTGGCACGCGTAAAATATTTTACCATATGCACTTTTCCACTTCCCGATTCGAGGATGAAGATTGTGTCGTCTCCGTTCAAACTAGGGCGTTTATCGGACAATTCTTGTCGGATAGCACCCGTCGTGCTTTTTGAATCGGGCCGACATTCATTCATCCGTTCATTTGTTTCTTTGAAGGAGAGTGATGGCATATAAAACAATACTAGTTGAATGGAAAAGCAAAGCAAAAGATGAAACTATAACATACTCGTTGTCGTAGTATTACGGCCCGATTTTCTTCGATACCCTGTCGTAAGTGGAAAAGCGCTCTAACTGCAACACATTCTTCACCTTTCCCTCAACCAACAGCACAAAGTAAAACTGCTATATAGACAGGCCGAAGCATCAAGATTGAGTTGCACCGCTTCAGATCCAACTTATTTATTTTTACTCCCAATTTTTCATTGCTGGGGAGATGGGTGGCCAGAAAAAAAAAAATTTTGGTACGTTTCAAAGCCTTGCCTTATCCACGTGCTGCTAATCATTGCTCACAGTGAAGAATGACCGAAACGCGATCACTGGCCAGAAAAGACAACCGCTCAAACACTTGCTGGATCCAAAGTGGTTAAACTTGATCTCGATGCGTCGGCTCGTCCGTATAGGGCGGAGAGGGGTCGACTCACCTCATGCTCTTCTGCGGGGAGGAGAGGACCGTGACGCCCCCGCTGGAGACCCGGGTGACGGGGGCGTGGCGGCAGTTGATGGCCGTCATGCTCCGGTTCATGGCGGTGGAGGAGCCCGGGCGGAGCATGCCCAGGGGGGAGCCCAGGCGGGAGGCGCTCTGGTAGCCTGCCGGGAGAGGGGGAGATTCAATCGGCAATTCTTATTTTCAAGGCGTATTCAAGGATCGCATAAAATACACTTTAGCTCGGCCATGTCATTCAGATAAAGAATTTTCATCCTCATTAGAAATCAGCAGTCTGGCTCAGACAGTAACCGAGCTCGATGTAGAAATCCTCTCATGGAAGCTCAAAAAGCCAGACATACTGGTAGCTAAAGTAAAATTAGCACATCAAGGAGTATTCAAGGATTTTTCAAGGATCTGATAGGTTTTTTCAAGGACTGGTTACTATTTAATGGGGAGTACTATTTTCAATGCAGGAGCTTGATTAGCGACTAAAATGCCGAGAGAGAGATAGAGAAAGAGAGGAGTTGGGTGTGGTTCATACACGAAATTGGCCTTTTTTTTTGGCGGTGGAGGAGCCTGGGCAGAGCATGCCCACGGGGGAGCCCAGGCGGGAGGCGCTCTGGTAGCCTGCCGGGAGAGGGGGAGATTAAATCGGCATTTTTTCTTTTCGAGGAATATTCAAGGAGTGCATGAAATACACCGATAGCTTGGCCAAGTCATCAATTAAAATTAGTACCCCATGAAATTTTCAAGGAGTATTCAAGGACTTTTCATTGATAGGTTTTTTAAGGACTGGTTAGTACTATTTGAATGCCGGAGCTTCATTACAGTGACTAAACTCCGGAGAAAGAGAGGGAGTACTGTGGTTCGTACACAAAATTGGCATTTTTTCTTTTCAAGGAATATTCAAGGAGTGCATGAAATACACTGCCAGCTCCTCCATGTTATCCAGATACTGGACTTTCATCATCTTTAGGAATCAGTAGCCTGACTTAGTCAGTAATGAGCTGGAGGCAGAAATCCTCTCACGGAAGTTAAGAGTGATAAACAAACTGGTAGCTAAAGTAAAACTAGCACAGCAAGGGGTATTTTTCAAGGACTTTTCAAGGATGTGATGGGTTGTTTCAAGGACTAGTTAGTACTACTTGAATGTGGACAATTGATTACAGTGACTAAACTGCGGAGAGGTTTCCATGGTTTGTACTGTACAAGCATGTAGCTGGAACTTTGTTAAGGATGGGAGAAGGTGTCTAATGTTGCACTAGTGTGAAATCAGAAGTATTAATTGTTAATTACACGAATATTAATTCAATCAAACTAATTATTAAAACATAAAAGTTAACTTAAAAACTAAAGAATCAATTGAGTGGTTTAGAATCAAAATCAGTTAGATCCACAGTTTTGTTAATTTATAATTTCAAAAGACTCACATAGTGTGCTCATGGAGGAGGGAAGCCTCCCCATGCTCCGGTTGATGCCTGCCTGCAGGGAGCCCAGCTGGGACATGGACCTGGCCTCCGAGTGCAGGTTGTGCCTGGAGGGGGGCAGGAAAAAGTGTTGGGGTGGGGGGCCGCCCCCCACCTTCACGATGGTCACCCCACACGTCTGGTTCACCACCGGCTGGGAGGACCTGGAAAGACCGAAGCGGAGGATTAGAGGTGTATGAATTGATGCATGCAGTATAATTTTCTAATGCACGAGGTGCGTCCAAAAAGATTGGAGAATGGCATGAAAGAGACATAAAAACAGAATGTTAATTGTAAATACCTTTATTGACCTTTAAAATACTCTTTACCGGTCACGGTACACTTCCGACACCGTTTGCGTATTGCTCAAAAACTCTATACCTCAGAACCAGACTGAGTGTAAGTCCATTTTCACAACTTTTCAGCAGAGGCTGAAAACAATTATCACACGCAAAGGATGGCACTCGCATTGTTTTGACGCCGCTAAATAATTGTGAAGGAATTTCTTTTCAAGAATAACTTTCTCATGAGTCGATGCAGAATATGATTCTATATACAACTCAGCAATAAAGAAAAATTGCCACTTTTTTGACTTACACGTCGTTCTGTTGGAGAACTCTCGATGCCGACTCGTTTACGGAACAGCCGTCACATGATTCTGAACCTAATTAACATGAAATAATCTTGCGTTTGCCCAATTACCTTCTGTGTTTTTACTGATGCCAAATTCATCTGTTATTAATTGCCAATCTTTTGGTAGCATTGATTGCACACGTTCAATGTTTTCTGGTGTCATGCTTGTAGATTGTCGGCATCGTTGCTGCACGACGCATACTACTTGGGCCAATCAAATACATACAATGCAATAAGTACAATGGTAGAGGAATCGCAGCAGTACCGACAGAGATCAGGTCCAGACATGCCCCTGCACGTCTACACAGGCACCCGTGCTTCTATCGATCTTTGAATACCAACTTATGAGACCATTCACCGAACTTTTTGGACACACCTCCTAAAAATGGAAACTGCTAACATTTTAGAATAAACACTGAAAATATTTCCCTTAAACTAATAAAATTAAGAATCTTCTTGATTTTCCAGGCTCTACCAAACTCACTTGTTGGACTTGCAGTCCATCTTGAGCTGCTGAAGATATAGCCTGATGTTGGAGGTGGCGGAGGGGGAGGACTCGATCTGAGCACAGATGGTGCTCAGGTACTGCGGCAACAGGCCCGGGAATGTGTCCGTGAGGCTCTTGATGATGCGCAGCAGGCTCATCTGGGTCCAGCTGTCCGTCTTGCCGCCCAGGTGGGAGACCAGGAAGTCCAGGGAGTCCTTGGCCCGGTCCTGGAGGGAAGACATCGTGTTTCAAATCCCTTCGTGCCATGAATTGATTTGTAAATGGAATTTTATAATTTGTTTGGATTTTTTTAGTTGGAAATACATCTAACAGTGTATGTACAGAGCAGGGCTCGAAAATTATATTGCCGAACATGCCCGGGGTATGTTAAAAAATTTTGAACTGAATGCAACCCCATCACATCTCCACTCAAAAAAATACAAATTTATAAAACATTGATTAATGTTTTAATTAATAAGAAATAAATTTTTAAAAAACATGTAAAACATAAATAAAAATTCAAAATATATATATATTATTTTTTATTATATTATTATCATACTGGCTTTCGGATTACGACTAAGTACCTGTCCCACCTTCTGGATGATGCTCTTGGATGCTAGCTCTTCAACTTTTGTTTTCCTAAATACCTCATACCTTTGTACATATTCAACAATGTTAAGCTTAACAAATTATGGGATGATATAAGTGAAAATTTACAAACTGCCCACACATGGGTAAACATTCAAGTTTGGTATATACATTTAAAAAATAACTTTGCTCGATAAGAAATAAAAATATACACAAATAAAAATATTTACATGAATGTAATGAAAAAAAAAATTTTTTTTTTTTTTAATATTTGAAAATTATTTTTAAAAAAGAAAAAAAAAAAAAGAATAAATTAATAAATAAAAAAAAAAATAAATTAATAAAATTTATAAATAATAACAAATAAATTTTTAAAAAATGTCAAAAAGATAAATAAATAAATAAAAAATTCAAAAAAATATTAAATATATTATTTCACATAATTATGCTAGGACTGTCACAGCTCACCTGCCCCAGCTTGCCGATGATGCCGAGTATGCGGGCGGCGAGCACGGTGGTGCCGGGCTGGCGCTCCGCCGCCCCCTTGATCTTGGGGGCGTGCTCCGCAAAGGGCTGCGGCCGCACCAGCGCCATGTCCAGGAAGATCTGCAGCGTCACCGCCGTCGTGTTGCACAGGGTCAGGCACTCGCTCAGGTGCGGCAGGTTGCTCTCCAGGAGCTGCGGAAGAAAGATCGCGACAGTGTATCAATGAGTGTATCAATGTAACGAGAGCTGGCGTGTCGAAGCCGAACGGATTTCCCACTTCTCCCCTCGTGTGTCGGAATTTTCGTTTTCTGAATCGTCATTCTGAAATCGAAGATGCGGTTCGAATCGCTCTCAGTGTACGCAAAATTTTTGCATCACTGGAACGTATTCAAACAGTCGACTGCACGTTTTGGCAATGAGTTCTGAGTCGGTTGTTGTGTGCTCTGTTATGTTACTGTGTGAGTGCGTTTACTTGTAATTTAATTCTTGGATATAGAATAAATGCATCTATTTTCATAAGGATGGCAGTCATTTCTATGAATGCTACACCAGAGAAGAACAGCGTGCTTATAACTCAGAAGTTATGTGACCATTTTGGTTGTCATAGTTACGGCACTATGGATTGCAGCGTCACCGCGGTCGTGTTGCACGGGGTCAGGCACTCGCTCGGGTGCGGCAGGTTGCTCTCCAGGAGCTGAGGATACAATTCAGAGATTTTATTTCACAAAAAAATTGTTCCCAGTACCGAGTGAATGATGAATTTCGTAGTCGAACTGGGAATGAACACAGACACCATTGCCGTCAGGATTCATGCGAGAGATTTTTCTTAACAGAAAAAAATCACAAGAAGAACATCAAAAAACTACAACTCACTCGTTGCCAAAAAAAAAACGGTTGCCACGGTTAAAATATATACGGGAACATGATAAAAACTGTAATGGGCATTCATTTTAACAGTAAATACTCGGCCCGCTCGGCCAATTTCGCCGTGTCGTCGGTACTCGGCCAATGACGAGTGGTTAAGAAATTCGGATATTTTTCAAGGTACAGAAATTTTTGAGAAATTTACAATTGTTTTAGTCACAAAATACAACTGTGTTCTATGTATGAGTCAAAAGAAAAAATCTCCACTTATAAGATCAACGCAGGGTAAAAGTTAGCTATTGCCTCTCCTTTTTACGTTGCAAATTCAAAAATGAGCATTTGTGTGTCACTATCATGATCACACTCAATGTGATCCCTAAGATGAATATTCATAGACTGATAATAAGACACCTTTAAATCATATTCCAGTTTTTTTTTTTTTTTTTTTGAATCATTTGAAAACTTAGATTATGAATTTTTTAAAGCATCTTTTGCAGATTCAAGTTTTTGGTCTAGTGATAACAATACATAGTAGGCACAAAATTAAGTCATTTTTATAATTGCAAGAAAAAGGTTTATGAGAATATTGGGTAAAGAAATACTTAAGAAAATAACTTAAAATAAAAAACACTGTGAAAATATTTTAATAATTAAATTAAAATTATTGCATGTTAAACTGTGGTCATGCCGAGTACTCGGTAACTCCGTACTCGGCTACTCATCCCGAAAAGGCTACTCAGTACGCTTCTAGCTTTTAGGGAAAGGAGTACAGTCGACCCCCACATTTACCACAGTTAACTCACTCCAGACTCAATTGCGATATCTGAACTTCTGCGATTCTGCGAGTAGGATTCTGTATTTAAAAAGCAAATATTTTTCTAATTAAAGCATACAAATTACACTTACAACCTATTAAATCAGTTTTTGATATAATTAGATTAAATATAAAATATATTAATATAGTTTACGAGCCTGCTATTATATTTTTCATTCCACTGAAAAATTAATAATAATTTTAGTACAATGTGGAAATCTTCATAATACTGCCGATTTTATTGAAAGTACTGAACATGCATTACAAAATTCTACCTCTTAAGGCAACCACTCCTCATAAAGACGTTTTCTGGAGATGGTCGTTATATCGAGCATCGACTGCATCGGATTAGAAGATTCAGAAAGGTTGTTACACCGAAAGCAAATAAACATAGAGTATATAGGGGTCAAGTTGGGGCTTAGTCACTGGTCATCATAATGGGATGCTCTTTATAATGTGTGGTTGTTATAACGAGCGTCAACCGAATTCTACATTGGCTTTTCCGTTCATCAAAAAGTCCCTGCTATTAAAAAACCTCCGGAAACTTACCGACGGCTTGTACTTTGCGATGCGACCAAAGAGAGTGAGCAGACTCAGCTTTTCGGAGTTTTCGCACTGTGGTAGCAGAGATACCAGGGCCATGACATGATCGTGGATGGGCTCCTTGTTCACCGCATAGATTGGAGGTAGGACTCGAGCCAGGGAATAATTGCCTGGAAAAATAATTGCTCTTCATATAATAAAATTCACTAAGGAAAAAGTTATGCAGGCACTTAATTGGATAGTGCAATATGGAGAAAAGTGAAACAGCAGGGGCAAATTGAAATGGTACGATATTCGCAGTTTGCAGCACCACCTATCAAGTAATGCTTTAACTATAATTTTTTAAACATATATTTGATGCCAGTCAAAAGATAAATAGCTCTAAAAATCAAAGTTATACAGGAACTTAATTGAATAGGGCAATGTGGGGTACAATGAAACAGAGGCAGATGAAATGAATAAATATTTTAAGCTTGCAACGCCACCTATCAAGTAATATTTCAACTAATTTCTCAAACATATATTTAATTCCTGTCAAAAGACAAATAGCTCTTATGGCAGCGCACTCTCCGATGCTGCGATTGGTCGCCGCACTTGCGAGTCTTCTTGTCTCCCATTGGCTGCCCACGTTTGGATGGAAATCCTCATCTCCAAATCTGATGTGGATTCATTGTTAAAACAAAAGGAAAAACATAAAATTGACAAAAAAAACTGAAAAAAATTTTTTAAAAAGGCCCTGAAAAGTAAAAAAATCGGAAAAATCGGAAAAATTTGAAAAATACAAAAAAATGAAAAAAAAAAGAAAAGAAAAATTACAAAATATTAAAAAAATGGATTTAAAAAAATTAAAAAAAAAACTCTCCTTTTGTGTAGAGGTGTTTACTTTGCTGAAATTACATGATCACCAACTTTTTTTAACATCCTACGGCTTCCCTCACGATGCTTTCCCCTGAGCTTTTATGTGCTCTCAAACCCTGCTCTCCGAACTTGTTCGGAGAAGCGTTTATGATCGATTAACATATCACTGCCCAATTTCATATTAAGATACAGGCAAAAGGAACTCTGCCCTCCTACCCTGGTAAATATTGGTTCCGAGACAAATAGCTCTAAAGATCAAAGTATATGGGTCATTCCAGCGAAAATTGTACAAATCATATCCGAGACTTTAGAATTTTTTAAAATCAATTTTAATAACTACCACAAATTAAATGTATTTTTTATTGGTTCTCCATTTAATTTTGGTTCTCCAAAAACACTATTATTTATCCATGTCCCTAGATTTTCTGTTTCGAATTGTCCACTCGATTACACGACTTTTGGAAATAAAATGAACAATTACATTCAATCTGATATATTTTTTTTTTCAAAATATAGGTAGTATAACTGCCGTGATTAGCTTGCTACATTGAATTATGTAGTCAACAACCAGGGTGAGCCTCATTCTTTTCTTACGGTAGTTCATTTGAACTGTTGGATGTCCACTCTGTTAGAGCCGATTTCATGATGAAAAAAAATAGATTTTTTCCTGAAATTGCAGACAGACTTACAGTTTTAGGCTGTTTATTCCACTTCATGCTTCTTCTGTGATTCTAACTTTTCTTTGTGATTATACAGATATTTTTAAAGGCTTATATGTCCACTCTGTTACATCTGTTACACAAAGTGATCAAAATATTTTAAATCCTTTCATAAATGAGTTATGTACTAGTTATTTACACTTCATTATACACAAATAAATGGAAACTCAATAAAAAAAAAACTATGATTAGTTGGTGGAAATTATTTAAATTAATAATCTTAAGTAACCATTTTCGCTGGAATGACCCATATACATAATAATACAAATAGTTTCAAAACTATGGTACATATGTTGTTTTGTAGTTATTAAGAAATATTTTTTCAAATCAAATTATAAAATTTTCTAATTAATATTTTAAAGATTAACTGACATCTACTGATATCCAGTGTAGCACTTATTAAGTTAATATTAGGCCTGTCATTGTTTTCAACATTTAATATTATGTGTCAAGTGCATGTTGGGCGGGAAACATACTCCCCACCCAACAAAATAAAAAAAAAAATAGGTGATAAGATACATGATTTTTTTTTTTTTTTATTTTTATAAATCAACATCAATGCCAAAAATAGTTTAAGACAACATTGGTAGAAAAAAAGCCCTATAAAGGGTAAATGTACAAATTTCTTTCTTTTTTTTCTTTGAAACTTTCAATTTCACTGCCAAAAATGAAAAATAAAGTTTCAATGCAAGTTCCGACATAAAAAATTATTCTTTCTCTATCTGCTGTCATTTTCAAAACAAATTTCAAGCTTGCTCATTTTGGAAAAAAGTACATTGTTTTAACTATTCCAATTTGTCTCACATTCTCCATCTATCAAAAGTGGAAACGCAAAAGAAACTCGTAGAAGTTAATTTTCGCTAACAGCGTGCATAACTTACATCCACCCTGACGATGAAGCACTTTGTAAATTTACGTCTATCGAGTTCAGGAGTCATATTTAAAAGATTGTTTTTCATTAAACTTGCTGTGTACAGAAACACAAAATTACACTACTATCATCTTTGTAGTAACAACAACTCTTCCACCAACGCAACAGTTACCTTCTATTTATGTCATGAGGGGTATAATGTAGCGGGCCTCCTCGTGGTGCACCCTGGGTGACCCAAAATCTGCTACAGCTTTGCCACTTCTCCCGTTATTTGATTATGTGCTTTAATCACAAACCAAAACGTCCTTTCAAGGATGAACGGCGACCGAGACTGGAATACCGGAGGACTTTCTCAAGAGAAACGTACTCAAGATCAGTCAGTTTTGAACTCTTATAATATTGATGTTTTTATAATGGTTGACATGAATTTATAGTTGAAGGCGGCAGTGGCTACTTTTAGACTGTTAACAGGGCATGACTGTCTGTGGTCCCATCTGTATAGCATTGGAATTTCTGACTATCCTCAATGTACACTCTGTGACTCCGGTCAGGCCATGACCGCTGGCCATTTGGATGTGTGCACTGCACTGAGTGATTTTAGTTTGGTCGTTAAAAAATTAAAATCGTTAAAGAGCTATTTGTAGGGTGTGGCATTTGCTAAATAAATAAAAATGTATGTCATGACAATTTGCATATTTAGGCTTCCAGTGCAATGCATTTATAAACGGTAATATCTTACGCTTTAGGTCCAAAGAGCTCAAAATTCATTTTTTTTTGCCTAAAATGGCCATTTTCTTTCCATTTTGAATAGATAGAGTAATAGAGATAAGCCTTTAAGCATACAAATTGATAAAATTTAACACATTTAAACAGGGATATTTTCCGACAAAAATGAAATTAACAATGAATTGAATTATCAATTTAAGGCTCCCCTATTTCATTTTAGCATGAAATAAGTTAAACACAATTATAATTCGCCGGGTAATAAGCCAGTATGCAAATAAACACTCTTAACTGAATGCACGTTCGAAACAAAATTCTCACCGCTGATGATGCTGTCGATGATGGGCTGCACGTGAACGGCCAGGAGCTCGGCATTGTTGATGGCGGCCAGGGACAAGTAACTGGACAGGATCCTACCCAGTTCCCTGTTGCCCCTATGTAGGAACTTGACCGCGATCGGCAGGGCCAGCTTCATCACAGACTTCTTGTTGTGGTTCTGGAACAAGAAAGGAACACTGTGAGTTCATGATGGACACACATATACAGACCCAGATAATATTGATAGACTTGGAAAGTCTCATTTTATTTAAGTTGTGATTACCATTATTATGAGTTCAGTAATTAAAGCTATTTTTAGCTCTTAAATTAATGTTGTATGGTACGTTTCTGATCATTCTTTCCTTAAAGGACATGTGCTCATGCTCATGCTCCCGATATGCTCATTGATGTTTGCTCATGGTGTCACTCCTTCTAGAACACATGACTGCATTCGCACACGTGTTATGTTAAACCTATCACCTTGCCCAATGGGCGGTCGCTCATATTATGTAAATTAGGAAAGACTGTATATAAGCACACTAGCTGCGTGCCCAGGCGTTGCACGGGCTACCTCTGTATAAATGTACTATTCAACACAATACCCAATATAAAAATACCACGCACTTTTATTACGTGTTTAAATAAGTACCTATGTTGTACTAAACCATGAAAAATCAAATTATTTATTTAGATTAGTAACTGTATGCAACTATTAAAAAAAAGTTAGACTCATTTGAAGCCAACGTATATATGTTCTACATAAGGAAAAAAACGGTTAAAAAATAATTAAACACTACCCAATATAAAAATACTATGCAATTAAATTATGTGTTAGTACCAATGATACAAAATAGTAAAAACGTTACAAAAATATGACGAATCATATCATTTATTTAGATTAGTAACTATCTTAAATCATTAAAAAACAAAAAGAAGGTTTGACTCATTTGAAGCCTACTAACCTACCTATTACACAAGAAAAAAAAAAGTCAAAAGAATAAGAAAACAATACCCTATATAAATATACTATGGTTTTAAATTATGTGCTTAGTTAAATACGTGAGGTACACTATAATGATAAAGTTACAAAGAACAACCACAAATGAAGAACAAATACTAAGAATGCAGAAATAAGGAAGACAAAAGTTAATAGAAAAATCCTACAAAATAAATTATATACCTGAATATCAAAGAAAAACACGAAAACCATTTCGTGATCTAAGCCATGGGGCAAGAGGCAAGACTCTCGAGTCTAGAGCAATTGTCAAACAGCGCTCTCTACACAGTTGCTAAAAAATAATTTTAACGAACGACACATCGCTCGAGAAGAGTGGAAACTAATCCACATTAAAAGGCAAGAACACCTGCTTGATTATCAACCATTGAATGTAGAGGGCGCCTCCACAGTTGCAAAAGCTTAGCAATACTCTTCAGGGTTCGCGATTACCCGCTATAGCGGGTTTTTTACGCAAATTCTTGTAGAACGGACGCAACATTCACGCAGTTTCGGGTCCCTAGGACCCAAAAATAATAGTTTATGCTGGGAGAGAAAAAAATTCGATCAAAAAGTAATTTTGGACCTGTGAATCGAAAAATTACAGAAAACTGGTGCTGATTTCTTAACTTTTGCAATCATGAAAGGAGGGAAAAGAATAAAAGAAGCCCATCCTTATCAGCTAACTCAATGACCCCCTATTGTGTTAGCCATGTAATCCTAGTTCTAAGAACCGGGTCGGACACAGCTGTGGTTTCGAGATGTCAATCACCCCCACCCCTCCCGTCCGATTCTTAAAAGCCATGACACCGCACATGTCCCAGTGTCCTCCCATTCTATTCTTGGAATGGAATAGTAAACATCCTACAAGAACGAAATTTTCCCAGTATTTTATATTTTTTTTGTCCGTTTTTCTCGTTCGCACGTGGAAAATAGGCTTAGTTAATTTTGGCACATTTTTACTGATTGAACAGCAATCTTTTAGCATCCTGTTTCTGGTTAGTTATTTTTCAGATTATTTCCTAAATACTCCTTGGCGCAAAGCCTACAGAGCTAAAATACAATGTTATTTATCCCCTTGTCTTATTTTTGCCCCCCCCCCCCCAGAAAAAAACGGCGTTTGAAACACATTTTTTGCTTGAAATTTAACTATAATTTTCCTCCGCAGAATATTTAGTTTCGTTTTGCTTAGCATGTTTTACTTTATCTTTCCATATGATTTGTTTACAGATTTTTTTCAATAAACTAATCAACATAATTAAAAACATTCTTAAGATCTTAAGATATAATTGTGATTTCTCTACCACAAAGAGTTTTTTTAAAACCTTTGCACAAAAAACAAATGCTGATTTTAAATCTTAAAAAATAGCAGAAGATTAAAATCATGGATTTATCCTTGTCTTTATTCATTGCCAGAAAAACTTGCTTCTTTGAATACAGCTTCTTGTGCCATTGTGTTTGACAGTACTTACATCTGGGGAATACATTAATATCATGAATTCGAACCTGTCTAATACCAGGAATTCAATTAAAAACCTTTTTATTTTGTGTCTTAATACAACTAATATTAAATCCAACGCTAAAAAAAATTAAAAGTGCAATCTAAGCTATCTCATTGTTGCATCATTGATTTTTTATGTATCAAATTTTGCTGCAAATCTGTCAATTTAATACATGAAATCAATGGATTATTGTGCATTTTCAGATCAATTTTAACCAAATGTTTTTACTAATATTAGTTAGCTGTGTCTAGTTAAAAACATAATAATGACAGTTAAATTATACGTGCTAATTTTAAATTTAATTTATTTTTAGTAAGTTTTATTTATTTATTTTTTGCAAAGAGTAGAGATAAGCAACATATTGTGCAATATTATACATATTATCTCCAAATGGAGTGCAAAATAGGCTGCGTCCTCCACACTTTCTGAAGTGACCATTAAACAACAGTCCTTTTTCAAGAAAAGTTCGGAAGTGGCAATGGAAAAATCAAATTGATAAAGAAACAGGGTTGCCACGCCACAGGGAAACCTGAAAAAACAGGGAAAATCCAGGGAATTTTGAAAATTTCTTCAAAAATCTGGAAAGTGCAGGGAATTTTACTTTTTTTCAAAAGTTCAAGTTGCCAGAATGAATTCTAAAATATATAAACTACCAATGAATAAATTTATGCTCAATTGAATAAAATAATAATAATAAATAAAATAAAATAAATAGTAATTTTACTTCACAGTTTTTTTTTTCTTCTAAGTTCATTTATTTATAAGTAAATATTTAATTGTGTATTATAGAAGCAAAAAATATTTATTACTTAGTTTGAAATGCATTTTTAAGCTTATGCTAATTTAATTACAGAGTATGAGATTAGTCATCAATCCGTTCCATGATTTCAGTTTTAATAAATTTTGCTTTGCCTCCCTATGTTTTTATTTAGTTAGTTTTTTTTCTGTGCCAGGATATTAATGTTCATATAGAATATCAGTGTTCGCTCGTTCGTAATTTTGCATATGCATGCAGGGAAAACTCAGGGAATTTTTCCCCCGGAATTGAGAGGCAACCCTAAGAAATGAGGACAGTATACTGGCTTGCCAAAGAGCTACCGGAGCAAATTTTTGTCTGTAATTGAATTAATATTGATCTCAAAAACTAAATTAAAAACTCATTTATTAGTATACTTTACTCATTCACCAAGCTCACTAGTTTTCCGTTCAAAAGTGTGCACACAATTGGTAAATTTTTTTCCAAGGAAACATATGCAATGCATTTACAACATTTGTATTTTAAAAAAATGTTATTTTTTTCAATTATTTCGGGATTCAATATTTTCATCATAGGACCCACTTTTTCTGCATTAATGGGTCCATGGAACCCAGGTAGCAAATGGTTCAGCGTGAACACTGCTCTTTATGAGCGCCATCTCTCGAGAAGAGAGGAAACTAATTCTTTTTGTAGAGTTTATTATTTTTTACATTATTATTTTTAATTATAACAATAACTCCTATAGCCTAAAGCCTTCCTGGATAAATGGACTATTCCACACAAAAAGAATTTTTCAAATCGAATCAGTAGTTCCCGAGTTTAGCGCGTTCAAGCAAACAAACAAACAAACAAACTCTACAGCAAAGTTTACAAATACCTTTGTGCTATAGATGCAAAGAAAATTACAACGTTAAGAAGGCACAAATAAGCAAGAATACTGCAGATACGTGTTTCGGCGTTACAAGAAACGCCTTTTTAAAGCAAAAAAATTTGTAAGCTTATGGATGCACAGACATGTGTCTGTGCATCCATAAGCTCACATTTTTTTTTGCATTGAAAAAGGAGTTTCTTGTAACGCCGAAACACGTGTCTGCAGTATCCCTGCTTATTTGTGCCTTCTTAACGTTGTAATTTTCTTTGCAAACTCTACAGCTTTATATTATTAGTAAAGATGATGCCTCCCAATCAGGTTCGCTCAGTTCAGTAGTCAGTTTGTCCTTTGGTTCAGTCAGGCTAGCCAACTCTCTATTAAAAGCGGGTGCTGGCTATCTATGCCTAACCTGAATATGTCATCGTTTGTTCTTAGGATTTAATGGCAGGACCATTTTTGATGGTTTTAGTTTCATTTAATCTGGGCTGATGCAAAATGTTTTTTTTTATTATGTTACTGAATTTTAGCTATCTTTATACGTATATGGGTGATTCTACAAAAATGGGCAAATTTGTGTTCCATACTGATTGCTCTTTTTGTTTTTAATTTAATAAAAACTATTTTGGGAATATTTTTATGCGTCTTTTGTTCTATAATTCTGATTATCAACAAAGTCAATAATAAATTATTAGTTTAAAAATAAAATATTACATTGAAATGTCATCCACATGCCCTGTCCCATAGGTGCAATTTTCACAATCAATAGAATATAGATTTAAAAAAAAGCGATTTTTTTTCTCAAGAGTTTTTTTTTTATTTATAAATGTGAATGTGAGCAAGATGTAAATCACAAAAAAGCAAAATAATGTGAAAATAATATCTCTAAAAGTTAACCTAAACTTTGTCCCAGCGATTATCAGTCATCCGCATGTCTGAAAAGTATCGATATTTTTCTCTGAAATGTTTTTTTTTCTTCAAAATCTGGCAACACATCTTAAAATAAAGCATGGAACTTTGTTATTCCCGGCTAAAGATTAATTTTGCTGTTCTGCAATTACTTTTTTATAAAAAGCAAGCTGAACTCAACTTTCAAGGCAAGTGTTTTTCATCTTTGTCATTAACATGCCCCACAGAATGCATTTAAAATGTACATGTAAATAAATTTTGATAATGAATAATCCTAAGGCTTACATTCGTGGGTTCTAATTCGAAGTGAAGCCGAAAAATATTCGGATATGACTTTTTGAGAACACAATTACTTGTGTTTTGTCATTCACATGCCCTTTTTCTAATGTCATCCACCTGCCCCAATATGAGCCACGTGGATGAATCAAAAGCCAAACTATGACAGTACAATGTTTAAAAATTATGTCTAACAGTTACAGTTTACAGGTTAAAAAATTTCATTAATATACCTGTTGTGTTTGTGTTATTCACATACTTATTGTGTTATTCACATACCCATTGTGTCATCCACATGTCCATTTTATCAATCACATATGCCTTCAAAAAAATAAAAATACAATAAAATAAAAACATTTAAGCTCTGCTGATATTCTATTTTAATTATGCAACTTATAAAGTACTTTGCTGATTTTTTTCAGATTTTTAATTTTGAATTATTTTTTTTGAAATCTACATGTTAGAAATAGAGATGGAACGAAGCGGCATTTGGCCGAAGCGCCGAATACCGAAGCTTCGGCCAACTAATGGCCGAAGCTTCGGCTGGCCCACATATTGAAGTTTTTGGATTAAATGCATAATAAATGCATAGAGTTTTATACTTTTCTCCATATGTTTTAATATTGTTAGCGTTACACAATATTTTCAGCTTACTGTGGCATTCTTAAATTAATTTCATTAATTAAAGTTCATTTTTATTTTGGTTGTTTTTATTTTAATGTTCTTAGTATTACACAACATTTTCAGCTTACAGAGTCATTCTTAAATTAATTTCACTAATTAAAAGTTTTCTTGTTTTGTTTTGCTTTGTACTGCTAGTAAAAGAAAAGACGACATTACTATTTTTGTATTGCAAATTAGTAGTAGGAAGCTCTACTTGGAACATGAAAAGCTCAGTCTGCAATTCAGTTGATGTTTTATAATAAAGAAACTGATATGATCATGTATTATACCATAGAACTACCCAATCTACTACTATTTACGCTGTGTTATATATTTATCTTAATATTCTTAATGCAAAATGCTTCAGTTTTTGGTGAATTCGAAAAAATAGTAGGGTAAAAGCACCAGTAGTCGGCTATTTAAGAGATCTTTTGTTGATCTTGGCTAACCTAGAACTTTCAGCTATCAATACAGTAACAAAAGCAAGGTAAAACTTTACAAGGATGAACATTTCTGATAGTGAATCATCTACTTGTTTCAGAAATTAAAAAAAAAAAAAAAATATGTTAAAATCCAAGCTGTTGTCAACACTAGTAAATGTTCCAGTAGTCGGCCACAGAATCATCTTACCTGAAAAATAAGCAGAATCGCAATCTTGGATGACGGACTATTTATGAGGAGTTTTATGTCATTGTGGCCGACTACTGGAGACTGGCCGACTACTGGAGCACTTACCCTATCATGCATTCTTTTTTACTTATCTTTCATTCGCTACATAAATTTCAGGCCGAAGCGGCCGAATCACAACTCATGCTTCGGCCAGACCGAAGCTTCGGCAATTTGGGCAAATTGGCCAAAGCTTCGGCCCGACCGAAGCTTCGTTCCATCTCTAGTTAGAAATATTCCCGTATTTGTAGAATCACCCATATACTTTATATTTATACACTTTAGTTTGCAACCAAAAATTTTTATTCGACGACTAGTTTTATGATCCAATGAGCCAAATTTGACGCCAAAACCACATTGGATCACATTGAAGACTTTTTTTTTTCCCTAACTCATCGTGATTGAGACTAAGGATACGTTTCTAAGGGTAATTTTTAAATGCAATCAATTTTGCTTTTAAAAGAAAATATTTTTAGCACATATTTTACAAGTGTGCTATTGGCGGTGTGTAGCATGTACAACAATACATATATATGCCGTGTGCTTAATAATAAAGTTTGTATAAATATAATTGATTCATTAAAAATGACACCTATGCTATTCGTTTTGATAATTAGAAATTTATACTAGGTGCCATCACAAGGCCTAGTTTTAAATTCCTATTTATATCACAGAATTCAAAGGCTTATTGATGACTTGTTTGAAATGAAATGAAAGAGAGGGGGGCTTAACAAAGCCAAGCACTGCGACCAGAGCACCAGAGGTCTATTGTACTAAACCCCAAACAGAAACAGTCTTAAAACAGACCAGCAGCTGAAGCAAAGTTCAACAAACACCTAATTGGAATATCATGAATCTCCCAAGGTTCGAGCAAGTCGATGACGTGTTAATTAATATTGCTAGATACTGTCTGTTTGACTGCATTGTTGATTTTCATACTCACAAAAAACATGCAGCTGACGATGTCGGAGGCAATTTTAGCGTGCGGGGGGTCTTCGTCCTTGGGCAGGGGACGAAGGTCGTGGTTGAGGCACGATTCCAAAAGCGACAACATGGCCGGAGCATGCTGCTCTATGGTTCCAGTATCCCTGAAAAAGAAAATAAATTTTAAAAAAACGCAAAATTATATCAGGAGCAAAACTAACCTAAGTTTCAAAACCCTGACACTTATATTTTCAACACTAGGAGCCAAATTTGACGCTTACAGTTTTGGTTCACATAGTAGCTTTACTTTCCTGACTCATTTTGATTAAGGCCCATAATTGGACCAAAAGAAAAATTTGTAAAAGTAATGTTAAAATACTAACAATTTTGTCCTCAAAAAGACATTTCTATATTTTACAAATACGTTCTATTGACAGTGTGTAATATATCAAGTTTGTTTAACACGTTGACTGCCACAGTAATTTTTAGATTTCTGGCCAAAAATGAAATTTTGATTTTATTACATTATATAATTAAAAAGTCTAAATCTAGAGCATAGTTATAAAATAAAAGAGTAATAAGTAAAGTAAAATAAAAAAAATAAAAAAATAAATTTAAAAGTAAAATAAAAGAGTAAAAGTATAATATAAATTGTCTTTTCATGCAAGCCAACATTGATTTTTTGTTCTTTCCCAAGAAGCCATCTATCGATATTAGCACTGATATATTACGAGTTTAATCGTAGCAACACAAGAATGGCAAGTGAATACAGTACGAGATAACTCGTAGTTGGCGTCCTTGAAAAGATCGCTACCTACGAGTTATCTCGTAGTCGGCAGTCAACGTGTTAATTTATAGTAGTGCTCATTTAGTAATGCTCAAAATGTCCCCAAGCTTGGCGACGCGTGGCGATTTCTGGCCAAATTTGGCACAAAGCGGGAAGAACAACTTACAGGTAAAGTCACAACAGAACGATAATTTTAAGCAAAAACTAATGGCATTGACCACAAATTAACAATAAAACGTTCCTGAAAAAAAAACACTATTGACAAGATTTGTAACAATATTTCATCGGGAAAATCAGAAACGCAAAGCCACTGACCTGATGGCAGAGGTGACCCGGGTGACACAGATCTCCACCACGCTCTGGTTGTTGTCGTTGTGCACGAAATCGGAGGAGCTGGCGATCTCCTGGATCTTGGCCAGCACTTCCGAGAGGTCTCCGACCATGCTCTTGTCGTCCACCGAGAACAGGTCGCCTGCCCTGGACAGGTCTCGGTGGGTCAGCACTTGCGAGAACAGCTCGTGCATCTCGAAGATCTCACGGGCTACGCATCTTCGTCCTGGAAAGCACACTAATGGGTTATCATACGCAACTTGTACAGGGGGCAAGGGCAGATTCAAAAGGTGGTCAAAGG
>JAXGGA010011559.1:0-41995 GCA_038373865.1 Uloborus plumipes | reverse complement strand
GTCGTAATCTGCACATTTTTTTTGCAAAAATTGAGTTAATCGCCACCAGGGGGCTCTTTGTGACGCACTTTAACCTAAATACAAAATTATATGGTAATTTGAGAACGGGAACTATTTTTTAAAAAAATCTGAAAAAGTTTCATCTGAATCAAACACACGGTGGAGCAAAAACTTTAAATCGCGGGAACGCGGGAGCGTCCCGCCCCGCCAAGAAAACCAAATACAAGCCGCCAAGAAATTTTCGTCGCCAATAAAAATGTAAAAGAGCGACAAGGACTGTTTACGCGAGTAACCAAACCGGGGTTTTCACCCCTCTGTATCTCAGCCCCATAAAGATCCTTAGAGTTCATTTTTGGTATACTCAATCTCCAGCGGCCCCTGACGGCACATACTAAAGCAAAACATCCAGGACCCTCAGGGGGAGGGGTGATATATGTTATAAAATCGCTATTTTTCGCACTTTTTAAAAATTGTTTGACAGGGGTCCAGACTAAACGGTAACTCGGATTGAGCTCTGCATTTTGCACCCACATTTATTTTGTCCCAAAGCTCGGCATAGGGGGTTTTTCGACCCCCCCACCCCCTCCCCCTCGTTTTTATTTTTCGTATCTTTTCTCCCCGGGGGTCTTTAGTGTTGATTTTCGGTATGAATATTCTCGATGAGACATTGAGGACGTTTTCCAAAAATTTACCCCCCGGGGTCATCGCACCCCGGAGTTATTAATGCTTAAAATTGGTCCGATTTCTATCTACTAGCTCTGTTCAACATCTGAGCATTTATGTTGTCATTGTTGGGCGGCGAGGAAAGACAACTCAATGATTGAAATTTCAGCTGTTGCCAGTTTCTATTTGTTAACAAATAAAATATTTGTAATTGATTTTATTACATAAGGCTTTTAAAAGGGATCTTCAATGTAGTTCATTTTAATATGAGATCGGCATAAGGGTTGGGGTTTTTTGTTTAAACTTTTAATTTAATCATAGTATTGTTAGCAACTAGCTTTGTTTTGCGTCGGTTCGGGTGGTACATTGTGATTGATTTCAAATTTATCCTAGACTGAGGAAGATCCTTGAACTTTTGCACCAAATGCATGCCAAGAAAACCACATTTGTCGGACCGCCAAGAAAAATGTCGAAGGGAAAAAAAACATGCAAAATAGATTTTGAAGAGAAAAAAAAACAAGCAAAGAAATAATATTAATGCAAAAACATGTGATATCTCCCCAAAAACAAGTGTTGTAAAAAAAATCCCCCGCCAAGAAAACCTTAAATACTCAGCCTTAAAAAGTTATGATATCGAGTTTTCCCGCCAAGTTTGTGCCAAACTACAACTAACCTGTATGTATAGTTCTTTTAAATTGTTTTCAGTCCTGCCAGGCGGGAAGTTTTTACTCATTAAGCAACCACCTCACAAGACAAAGTTTCCCGCCTGGCAGGACAGAAAACAATTTAAAAGAACTATACATACAGGTTAGTTGTAGTTTGGCACAAACTTGGCGGGAAAACTCGATATCATAACTTTTTAAGGCTGAGTATTTAAGGTTTTCTTGGCGGGGGATTTTTTTACAACACTGTTGTTTTTGGGGAGATAGTAATATCTCAAGTTTACAAATACCTTTGTGCTATTGACGTAGAGAAAATTGCATCGTTAAGGAGGCACAAATAAGCAGGGATACTGCAGACACGTGTTTCGGCGTTACAACGAACGCCTTTATCAATACAAAAAAAATGAGCTTATGGATGCACAGACATCCGACAAAAGCTTTTGTTTTGAATTAGAGCTCTGAATGTTATGTGGGGTATAGGAATTAAATGAGCTGAAGGCAAAAATCCTCTTATAGAGGAAAAAGAGCCAACAAAAACTGGTAGCTAATGTGAAAATTAGCTTACCGGCGAACGGCCACACTTGGTACGGTACAACTCGAAAATTTTGAGGCAAGGCTCGGGCATAGGCAGTAAGTAACCGCCCTTGAGCAAGGGCTAAGGCAGAAACATGGAATATACCGCAAGTTTGCATGCTGATGAGTGCATAATAATTAATAAGCACGAAACTGCAGTCCATGGCTGGAATAAGCGAGCTGGCGGTGTATTGCATAGAAGCTACCATTTCTCTATCAGGGTAGCAACCACTACGGTTGCCATATGTTGTCACTAACTACGAAATCCTTCATTTCAAATGTCGGTAAATCCATTCTGTATCCAATGTGCCTGTATTTCGTCCTCCCTACTAGCCTAAAAGGGGTTCTAGGGAACAGATTTAGTATTATTCCCCGTTTGGCAACTTTTCGGTTTGGCGCCTTTTTTTTTTTATTTTTTTATTCCAAGCCATGCTAACGCGCTGTTTAACCTAACGTTTGGAACCTAAAAGCAAAATAGCAACGGTTCATCTGCGGTTTGGGTACCCCTTTCTCGCCAAATGGGCGATTGGGGCGACAAACGTGACTTCTCGCGGAGTTGAAAGCTCCGAGAGATACTACGCAAAAACGCGCCAGTTGGTGACTTTTTGAAAATGCGCCATGCAGGGTCCCAAAGCACATTTTCATGGCAACAAAAGCTATGAGTTACAACTAAAACACAAGACAACGGTAAATTCCTACTTTAGGGTCCGAGTTTGCCGATTTTTTTCAGACTGTGGGCAGAATTAATTAATGGTTGCCAGAAAACCATAAATCTAAATTAGAAAACACAAATGTAATCGTTGCCAGATTTAATAATTTATCGCCGGACTTTAAACTAGGATTCATCCAAGAAAACGTGGCTGGTAATCTGTAAAACCAGGGAATAATACTAAAGCTATACCGGGGGGGGGGGGATCCAGGAGTAACACAGACTCGACACGAAAAATGCAATTTCAGCTGAAATATACCTTAATCTCATTTCTCTGACACTAGACGAGAGATATAAATAAACAAATACTTACTTTCGCACAATTATTTCGCAAAAATTCACAAAATTCGTAAATTTTCAGAGAGCGGAAGCAGAATTCCAGCGTAAAGCTTTCTCATCGGCTTCGAAGTGAAAATTTCGGGCTTCGTCCCCTCTGTTGCAGAGCCGTGCCATTTTTGCAACAATGAACCAACATCTGTTGAGTTGTACTTTTTTTTTCCACAGTTAGTAACAATACGTAAAATTTATATTGTTGGACGCCATACTTCCAACGAGCAATATTATCCACAAATCCATACTTGATTCTAAAATAATAGTAAAAATATGAATGACATAGGGAGACACACACAGAGAGATGTAATCAAACATTCAGAAAGTCAGCAGAAGAGCTTCCCTTGCAGCTATTTGTAGTAAAAATCCTTTACGACTACCATAATAACTGGATCTGCGATACTTCAGATCAAGTCCAAGTTCAATTAAATGATTTGTTCAGATCAAAATTTCAAATTCCAGTTCATAAAAAATATAGATACTTCAAATTTGTAAATCCCCCCCCCCCCTTTTTAAATTATATTCAATCTCTCAATGGTGGTGACTACGGGAAAAAGCATTTGCACTGGGTGACACCCCTCCATTCGCCAACACCCCCCCCCCCAACTATTTATGTTCACTATAATCTTTGTGTGTGTATTTTAAATAGAAAAAAAAGATAAACATTTTTACTGGGGTTTTTTTCTGTTACTTTTAATGTACAATTTAACACAGAATAATAATTTTTATTTTTCCTTTTGTTATTTTCCAATTTTTCCAAGTGGAACATAATCCGATATTTGAATTAACTCTCTTAAAATCAAATACGCTGCTCAAAACAATTAAAGGATATTGAGGTACTTGCTATATATTACTTCTTGAGAATGACTTAGATTATAGAAACATGATCTACAGACGTGGTATCCTTTACACGCAAAAATTTCTTGATTGATAAGTTTTGAGCATTTGAGCTCTAAGTTCATCAACATCTGTGTTTTTTCTGTAAAACGCAATTTGACACACAAAGAAGAAAAAAAAAAAAAAACATTTTTTCTGCACTAAATTGTACGTTGGAAACGGCTTTTAAGATTTTGATGAAATTTTGTATAAAAATAAAGGTTTAGTTTTTGAGTTTATTCTGCATTGATGTTTTTTCTGCAAAAATGCAATTTTACAAAAAAAAAAAAAAATGATGTCATTCGTATGTCGGAATTGAAATAATTATAATGTTTGGGAAATATTTGCAACATGTATTTTTCTCTTGTATCTCGTAAACTTCTTCAATGATTGGAATAAAAAATTATGTTTAGTTAGCGGTTTGTTTAACAAGTTTAACTAAATAAGAAACTATTACAAAAAAAATACAATTTTTCGTTTTTTTTTTTTTTTTTTAACCGAACGAGGCTTGGCCGCCCAGGTACTAAATGTTTTAATAGTGCTCATTTAACAAACACATAAATGTAGGATAAATAAGATAAATATGCTAACTGAGGCCTATGTAGGGTTCAGTGCCAATAAATGTATCGCTCATTTACGATTCATTTGACTCCAAATATACTCATTCATCAAATAATTCATAAAAAAATGACAAACAAATCTTTCCACGTGAGAATTTAGCTTAAAGTTTATGTTTGTAAGCAGTTAAAAAAAGACCAAAGGGGCTTGTTAGGAACTCGGGCCCCTAATAAAGCCAGCTCTGGAAAAACGATAAAAGATACCATTAAACTAAAAAAGAAAAATAAAATTTATTATATTTACAAATTAAGCAGGTTGTTCCTACATATTGTCGTCGCACTGCACAGTGCACAGCCAAGAACTACCAAAGCTAAAAACGCTGAATTTTCAAACATCTTGCATCATAGTCTCTTCACCCTAAGATTTCGTTTCGCGCGCTGCGGAAAGATGGCAGCACTAAAATTTAGGAGAATTGGTTCGTGCTTGTTTCAATAGATGGCAGCACCATAAAACTGCTCAGCAACTAGAAATTATTTTTTAATATGTATTATTTTTCAATTTTTATTCAAGACTCAAATGGAGCAAAGGTCTTCTTTTGTGAAATCATATGGTTCAGTTTTGATGGCAAATTTTATTGTAAGTGGGTTTTTTTTTTTTTTTTTTAGGATATGTTTTCTGTTTGGAACAGGGTCGTAGCCAGGGGTAGGCCAGGGGAATTATGTATTGCAGACTTCCATTTTGAACAGTCTCCAAGAGTGCGCATCCACTCAAAAGCCAACTTCGAAGCAATTTCTGGGTTAGAGACCCCAAACTCACTGATAACAGCATCGAAGATCATTAGCAATTGATAATTTTCTGGAATTTCAATTCCAGAAAATTATCGAAATAGGACCTCCGAACCTCTTCTCTAATAGAAATAACCGAAGAGCGAAGAGCCTCAAAAATCTGTACTTTAAAAGTTAACTTCAAACATTTTCCCAGGGAGAGTACACTCCTCCTGCCACAATTATCCTTAAATTTAAGTTTCAATTACACTTTAAGGGCTTTAGTTTCGAAAAAATTCCTGGGGAGAGCCTGAAAACTCCTCCACTTAACATAATTTAAAATCGACTAAAATTACGTTTTTGGAGCTTTAGTTAAAAAAAATTAACGGTCCTTTAACGGCGTTTTTAAAGTAACAACAATGGAAGTTTTTCATTTGAAATTCGTTGAAACCGTTTCTCCCTAAAAGTATCAAACATAATCTACAATACTGTTTTTGAAGATTCAGTTTCAAAAATGGCTGGATATCGAGTTTTTTCTCGTCTAATTTTTCCGAAGGTCGTCTAAAATGCGTTCTTGAGATTACAAATTTGAAACACTTCCAGTGGTAGACCCCGAATCTCTCTCCTCTTAAGATCACCAAAGATCATCTAAAATTGCGTTTTATATCTACAATTTTGAAAAATTTGCGATGAGAAACCCTCAGTCCCTCTATTTCTGGTTATGAATCCTTACGTCAAGTAATGAATCTCTCATAGGTTAAAAGAAGATAAAATCCACTTTATCTCATTCCCCTTTTGCATTTAACATGAGTTTGAAGAAGTTAAAAGGTCCCCAATTCCATACACCTCCTGATTTTTGACCTCGGAAAAAGCAACCTTTGTTACTACATTTTTTTTCTTCGCCTGTCCAAAATTTTTTTTGGCCTACCCTGGATATTAATGCTGGCTACGGCCCAGGTTTGGAACTCAAAGGTCGCGTAGAGCCCTCTCTTAGATTGGTAGTTTGCTAATGCCTCCCCAAGTAGCATCAACTCATCGGATTTTGCTCGGCCGATCATCGAACTCCTCGTAAACTGATCCCTTAACGCACGATGACGTCGTTCCGATCAGTATCCGAGCACGGTTTTCGATGAGCTACTTTCCATCGGAAAGCGATATCCTTCCGATCAACTTTCCCGATGAAAATAGGCCGAGCATCCAAAATGGATCCTAAATTCATCGGCACGGGACTGCACTGCTCGTAAATTGCTCCAAATCTCGTCGGATTTTACTGCTCCGATTCTGTTTGGCCAATGAGACATATTGGAGCAATTCCCGATGAGAACTCATCGAATCCGATCATCGGCAGATGAGAATTTCATCGGGTTTCGATGAATGGCCGATCATCTGCCGATGAGATTATGCTGCTAGGGTCACCTTCTGGTGCAACGGTTTCGTCATTGTGAAAACCACAATTTGAATTCGGGATGTCAAAATTGAAATTCTCTTGGTGATTTTTCTTTTTGATCCGATGCAGTCAGGGGTGCCCATCCCTTCCCCCC
This sequence comes from Uloborus plumipes, assembly GCA_038373865.1. NCBI lineage: Eukaryota > Metazoa > Arthropoda > Arachnida > Araneae > Uloboridae > Uloborus > Uloborus plumipes. Next base: position 35,319 of record JAXGGA010011559.1, on the reverse strand, counting down.
AAGCTCAATGGCGCAAATTCCCCCCAAAATTTTTCACAACCCTCTTTTTTTTTTATTTTTACCCCTCTTTTTTATTTAATTTATTTTTTTTAATATTATTTTTTTATATTATTTATTTATTTTTTTAAATATTGTTTATTTTTTTAAATATAATTTATTCAGTTTTTAATATAATTCATTTATTTTTTAAAAATATTGTTGATTTATTTTTTTAAATATTATTATTTTTTTAAATTATAACTATTATTTTTTTCTATATTATTTTTTTAAAAGTACTAATTATGCGCAGGATATAATCGCTTTTTTCCCCTTCCAAACATACCAAGCACATACAACATATACAAAAAAAATAAAAAAATAATAATAAGAAAATAATTTAAATTAAAAAAAAAATAGTAAAAATAAATAAATAAATTAGATTAAAAAAATCCCCCCAAAAATTTTGATGGCGCAACTTGCGCCATAATCCCCCCCCCCCCCCCCACGTGAGCACCCTGGATGCAGTGAACCCTTGGCTATCGCTCTTAGTCCGGCCCTTTGAGGGTTCGTTACAGTGAGATTCGCTTAGTAAGGGAATGTGGGGCAAAGTGAAACGGTAAAATATTTAAACCGTTTTCAGTGCCACCTATCTTGCAATATTTCAACTAAGTTCCTAGCCATTTGGTTCATTCCTGCCAAAAACTAAATAGCTCTAAAGATAAACTAAAAAAAAACATTAGTCATTTTCAAAATTTGAAAATGCTTCATTACGTCCACTTCGGAAAATAAAAAGTTCTAGACTAAAAAGGAATAACCTATCAACAGCAAATAAATGTAATTTTTTTAATATTTAATAATTTATTTTAGAAAAATGCATAAAACTTGCAATTTGCTTCATAAAAAATTTAAGGTGGCAAATGCTAACCAAAAAAACTTTTGACAGGCAAATCTGAAATTTAAAAATTACCAGCTTAATTTAGCAGAAAGGTTTTCTAAAATTGTAGAACGTGAACTGTCATTTCTGAAGTAGAAGAAAGAGCAGACGAACCTTCTTTTAATCTATGCATTTTTTCTTTTTTTTAATGCTAAAAGTTGTTTACAATGTTCGTTAAATTTACCTTCCTAACCCGTTGATATCTTTCGCAAGTAACTAATGATTCGGTATTTGTTTTTAAAGTTATTATTATTTTATTCATTTATTTTTCAATGTTTTCACCATGATAACAATGGCTCTTTCGTTTTGAATTAAAGCACTATGATTTTATTCAAAATCTATTTCATTTTGTTAAATTTACTTACTTCTACAGTAAAAAATTACCTAAAACTTGTAGCAAAAAAACTGAATTTAACATTTTTTGTGAATCAATTAGATTATGATGATTATTTTTCTACTAAATGATCCACTGAAAGGGGTTTCATTATTTTTTCTTGTGGTTCAAGTACTAGTGGTGTGACATTGATGTTGATATTTCGGAAACATGAATGTTTTCGTCATAACATTGAAGCTTTTACCATCAATGTTTCACAGTCAATGTTTTTCAAACATCAATGTTTTGAGTTCGATGCTCCCTTTTATGTCGATATTTTATACTTAGGCAAAAAAGGTGCATAAAACTATGTAATAATTTTATTTGGTACTTATCTGTTAGCCAGGCACAAGCGAAAAATCAAAAACCACCAATGTCCCCCAAGTGAAGTGAATGACAAATCTGGCGACGGAACAAAGGTACGCTCAACGTTAAACAAATATGGTGGCGAGAAACTTGGAGGAATCCCACATTGCTTAGCGATGCACCACTTGGCGATTTTTCGCTAGCACCCCGCTAACGGATAAATACCACATTAACTTTAATATAGGCAGTCCCGAGCTGTATCGGACTTCACACATTGTCTCTCTTTAAAATTCAACTTGTAATGCCATTTATTGCAATATTTTACATAAAACCTCCAGATTCAATACAGTTTGATAAAAAATTGACAACTTAACAATCTCTACACTTTCTTAACATTCTCGTGCAAAGTCAAATTCCGTGAGACGGTTTCTGTTTTCGACCCTAAAGTCGCTTCCTTCGGCACGACGTCCATGGGATTGTCCTCTTTCACCAAATTCAAGGATTGGATGCCCTTGCTGTCGTTGTGAATCGGTGAATCTTTTTGAACGTAGTGAGTCTCTGTGTTCTCGATGCTGCGGGTCAGTTTGCTCATCGTTTTCTCGGTCACAGCGGTCATCACTGTGGGCGGGCTCGAAGCCACTCTCACTGAATGTGTGTTGGTAGGATGAAAGAAGTATGTCTGGAAAAAAAAATTGAAATTATAGATTAAAAAAACTAAAAAATACACTTTTAGAGTAAATAAAACTAAAAAGGAGATTTTCAAAACTATTGAATATTCGCTAAGTTTACATGCACTTATAATAATAGCCTTTAGTATTAATAATAGCATTAAATAAATGAATTTATTATTTCCAAAGAATGTGAATTTTATCTTTTATTCAGAGTGCAAGCAAACAAGCTGGCAAACATGTGTGTACATGTGAAACTAATAAAAGCGTCAATAATGATAATTTCATTCTTCAAATAAAATTGAAAAGTACCGAATATACTCGCGTATAGGTCGATCTCGGGTATTAGTCGAGCCCCCCCCCCCTTTTTGAAGGAAAATCGGGGGGAAAATCGAAAACCCGCTTATAAGTCGAGATCGCACTTTCTGAAACGATTGAGAACGTTTTGCCGCGATTTTTGAATATAAGTGTTTTAAAACGAAGAAAATTGAAATGCAGTGAGCATTCTTGTGTTGAAAATAGCACGATTGTTATTCTTTTTCAAAAAAAAAGTGTTCATTTTTGCGACCGCGATTTTTGTAAGAGGTTCGATTTTTACGATCCCGGTTTTTGTAAGGGCTCGATTTTGCGGCTACATTTTTTTGCTATCTGTTGCTTTTATTTTGCATTATTATCAATAAAATTTTGCAATGTAGCCGTATTACATTCTGTTTCAAAAATATAAACACCATCAATCGGAAAATTCGCGAATACGGCAATTCCCGCACTTTGCACACCATCGGTTTTTAATTGTAATTATTTATTCTTTATTTCACAATCAAACCATGCAAAAATACAGTAGAATGTATGAGTATTTACTTCTTTATCGTCTGTGTAAAATAGTTGGACTGAATCCGAAAAATCTTCTCGTTTTTGAGTGTTTTTTTTTTTTTTCTAAAAGTTGTTCAGGAAAATTTTTCGGAAATTCCGCCCCGCGTATAAGTCGACCCCCTAACTTTTAACTTCATTTTTTGGACAAAACTTCTCGACTTAAAGGCGAGAATATACGGAAAATTAAAAATAAAATAGTCATAACATTATTCTGAGCAAAAAAAGGCATTAAAGGGAAATTTTTGGAATAGTCTTCAAAATTGGTTGAACCCTAAAAACCCACCCCCTAAATACGGCCCTGGTCGATATATAATATGATATATATATCACATTATACATCGAATGTTTGTTTTGAAAATATCATGACGTTTTGATATTTTCAATATTTATTTTTAGAACTACAATATTTTCTTTATGAAAAGTATATTAATCATATTAATATTGTGCATTTATTATTAAAATAATCAAAAAAACATACTACATATATTTGATGTATTAATTTATAATTAATATACCATAGTTCAGTAATATAATCTTTTTTAATTTTATTCTAATAAAACTATTAGCAATGGAATAGTTTTAATATGGATTAAAGTGCCAGCAAAAACAGTTAACACCAATTTTTTTTCTTAATTGCAGCTTTTCTCATTAGCTGGTGAAATGGGAATAAGCCAGTTGCTTTTTAAGCTGAAAATTAAACTCCTACTTAATGGTGAGTTCTCCAGAAATGCCAAAATTGACGATAGCAAAGATAGTGTTAACTTCTGTTACAAATGGTTACTTATTTGCGAAAAATAATAATAATTTAAAGTTAAAATAAAGAGAGCTTTTTAAAGTACTACAGTAAACTCTTGATTATCCGCGAGGGTCTTGGGGAAAAAATTCTTAGTCAATTTGTGGAGCAAAAATGTTTCTTTAAAAAACACAATTCTAAAATCCATTTGTCCCAGAATGTTTCCCCTTTTGCACGACACATGAAACGGACCTACAACGTACTGAAGGACTACTTCAATATTTAGAGGAGCAAGATGAAAACGCCAAGTTAGCCGAAAAATTCATCCTACGAAAGGTGCAATCAAGAATAAGGACAATGTGTTTTTGTTGCAAGAAGCAAACACTATTAACAGATTTTTTTCGGAAAAGCACGAATTTAAATTTCGTTTTTCTTAACATTTCTTACCCAAGAGCGAGGTGTACTTCATCCAATAAATTATTTTACCCGGGCGTTAGATAGATTTTATATGCTTGAGAACCTCAAATACAAATCATTTTTTATGCTGCACCTATTGTCACAGCTTGTACATATGTACACTTGTTTGTGTTGTTTTAAGTGTAGTGCAATTATTTTTAGTCAAAAGACACTTTTTATCTTCTTTACCCCTAACATTATGCTTTTTTTTTTTTGGAATTATCCGCGATTTTGGGAATCTGCGATGTCCGTGTCACCCAATTCCGTGGATAATCGGGAGTGTACTGTAATTTATATTTAAAATAAAAAGAGCTTTTTAAAGTACTACTTCAAATATCGTCCAACTTTTATGAGAGAAGATCTGATGTTGTATCATAAATGGCAATGAAAACCCAATTGCCTGGGGCCCAATAAAAACTTCAAGGTAAAGGAATATTCGAGTTATAAAGCCACGAATCATCGAGACTCGACTGAAGTGCTTCAGAATTACAATTAGCCCCACTCCTTCTACGAAGCGAAGCTGATTTTGCATGAAAAAGACAGAAACCGTTACTCAGTTCACAAAGGTGCCTAAAAAATTTACAAACTGCCTTTTCCCACTTCTTTCCTTACAATTTTACTAAACAAATTGTGTACAAGACAAAAAAATAACTTGCTACTTTTCAACTAAGTACCTATTGTAAGTATGATGAGTTATTTACCAATTGTATTTTTAATCAATTAAAAACTTTGCCAAAATACTTCATTGAGATATAGATGCATAAAAAAAAAATTAAATACTTACTACAAATCCTACAGCCAAAAGTGTATGAAAAAGTAACATCAGACATAAGACAATGGCAGCAAGCTGTAAATAAATACAGATTGTTACTTAAATTTAATTTTAAATCCTAACAAAAGTCATAATTAGGGATGCACCGATTAATCCGCAGTACCGATTGATCGGCCATTATTAATAATTGGCCACTTTGCCGATTATTAATAATCGGCAAAATCGGGCCGATTAATCGGCTGAAAAATATTTTTCAGATATTATTCTTTAAGGTATAGTTTCACTAGGAAACTATGATGAATAATTTCATTAACAGTAATAATAATCCTCATGGTTGATATAAAGTTTTTTTTTTAATTAATTCTACTACTTTGAATAAATATCCATAGACGATGATGCAACATTTTTCATGTGGCGATAATTTTCTCCTTAGCACAGTGCTTTCAGATAACCTCTAATTTTTTAAAGAATAAAAGTTTTGAATTAAATTGCTACTAATTACTAAAATATATGAATTAAAAGTACTCTTAAATTGGAGTGTTCACCACACACTCCCCCTCCCCTACTTTTTTTATAAATTTTTATTTCCAATTAACATAACTAACAATGTGTTAATAATATTATTGACACTAATATGAAAATTGGTTCCAAGAAATTTGATAAAATATTGAAAATATTTTGTGAAAACTAGGAAAATGGGAAAAAAAATCTTCTCCCAAAAATAAATTACTTACTATTTCTAAACTTGGAATTGTTTTAGCGATAAAAACAGTGATGGTAAAATTGGTAGTAGGAAAACAATTATCCTTATCATTAATGGATTCAATCGATTAATTGGCCAATTATAAACAGCCGATTAATCGGTAATCGGCCAATTTGCTTATTGGTGCATCCATAGTCATAATATTATCTAGCTAAATAATTTACTAGTATATTTAACTAGAATTCAGCTTTATTTTGTTCATCTGAGTTTTATTTTCCTCAAACTATTAATTACTTTTTAATTGCTGACATTTATCTAGTTTTTGAGTGAAAAAAAAATCCATTCTATTATTTTATTTTCTCGGATTATTTGTGAAAAAAATCTTACAATTTACAAAAGTACATTTTTCAGCGTTTAGTGAGAATAATTATAAACGGGCTGACAAGTACCTTTCATTAAATTTCAACGCAAGCAAAACTAGAACGGGTAACACAAGTTCATAGCAAATGTATTCTAAGTGATCAAAAGTGCTAAATTTAGTATTCAAGAACTTTGGTTGCCTGTTAACAAATTATGCCAAATAACTCCAGTTTTTCTACCAAACTCTTAGGATTCAATAATTTAAAAAAGAAAAAAAAAACAGAAATCTGGGATTTATCAATTGGAAGAAGCATTCCAAGGTAGCCCCCGAAAAATATCGTCCTTGCTCGTACCAGTAGGACATTTTGTAACAAATTCCCGCTCCATGCTGAAAACTGAATCACTACACCAAGTAGAAATAGAAATGGGTCAGAGGGCATACCTTCTTGTTGTCGTCTCTGAAAATGGGCCAAAACGTTTGCAGAAGAACGGCTCCCGAAAGACCGCCGCCCACTATGACTAGAAGCCACTGGAACCAAGCCACCTGGATGACCCACAAAACCTGAAAGAGTACAAAAAATATATACAGGGCTTGCAGTAGACTTTTTCGAAATTTTAGGGGAATTTTAGGAACATTTTGACAAAATTTTAGGAAAATTTTAGGGGTAATTTAAGACTTTATTTGACTATAAATAAGTCCCTAACAGTATATAGTACCCGACAAACCAAACTGAAAATGCATTTTATTTTATTTATTACAGCATTAATTATAACCTTCAAATACCTCCGATACAAAAAATAAGAAGAGTCAAAACAAAAGAGAAATAATGCTTCAATGCATTGTCTTTGGCCATTAATGACTACAACTTATGGCGTCACTCACTCCAAAGCACTTCTGTTGTATTTTGAAATCGTATTGTTCTAGAAGTATAAGTTCGACTACAAAGCAAAAACATAACTTGGATATCTTGTGGTTGTGACATTTTTCATGTTATAAAGACTTTACAATATGTATGTGTGGTAATTCCTTTCTAAACTAACTCGTTTTGTTTTCTTGCCTCTAGGTACGTTGTTCCGTACTAGGATCAATGCATACAACATGTTCATAATTTTCACTTTCAAAGACAGACATATCTGAATTTTTCCAGTTGATCAGCTTTTACAGATATTAATTCTGTTCAACAATTACTTGCATAATGTTTTAACTACAACAACTTACTACAGCTGTTTTTAAACGCTATTTCACTAGATCCAGGGATAATATTCATTCTTTAAACTCATCAATATTTTTGCTGTTTCAACAAATCTACAAATTTAAATTTCTTCCCCGCTTTTTCCAATAAATTTGTTTTTAAGTTTTTTCTTTATAATTTTTTTAACCCGTAAATGGTAATATCCGTCTGTAGGACGGGTTAGTCTCATAGACAGGCAGTGTGAGTTGGAGGGATGTTACCATTTACAGGTTAATCTAGTAAAACAGCAGTGCCCAGAAAACAGTTTGTTAAGTTAACCCCTTTGGCCTGTTATATTCAAATCGAAAACCATCTCGCATCACAAAACAATTTTTAGTTAGTAATTTTCTCATCTCGAAAACCTCTCTATTTCGAAATTTTTTAATTTCCCCGCTTTTACAGTATACATTTAATATTTTTTCCCATGTTTATCTCCAATGATTTTTCCCGAAAACCTCTCTATCTCGAATTTCGCCGACTCTCGTTTTTGAATTGCATCTCCAGCCACCATTATCAATGTTCTAACTTGGAGACAAAAATTATCTTCTGCACAATCAGTCAAAGACTGTTCGTACTGGAAGGTATGCATTCACTTGCTACCGATAGAGTCGTCCCATTAGTAAAACGTGGACTCACAACATGTCGTACAGTAAAATGTTCAACAATATCAATGCAAAACAATGTTTTAAGCATTTAACTTTGTTCCGATTGCTTATTTTTGTAAATTTTATCACAACCTCTGTATCTCAAAACCTCTGTATCTCGATTTTTTCGTCTGTCCCGTTAAACTCCAGATAGACAGGCAGGGATGCCCATCCCCCCCAAGCTCAATGGCGCAAATTCCCCCCCAAAAATTTTCACAACCCTCTTGTGCTTTTTAGCCTACTTTCCCGTTAAAAATAAAAGAAAGACGAAAAAAGTATTAAAAGTAGCTTAATGCATCGAAAAAATATCGCCAAGTCCAAAAAATATCGCCAAGTTAAAAAAAATATCGCCAAGTCCAAAAAATATCGCCAAGTTAAAAAAATAAAGAGGTAAAATGAATATCGAAAAATTAAAAATTTGAAAGTAGGGTATTGAGATGGGGAATTTGTGTGTCTGTCGGTCGGTCTGTCGGTCGGTCTGTCTGTCCCCCCCTAATAACTTTTGAATGAACATTCCGATTTGGACAAACTTTTTTTTGTTGGAAAGATCTCGGCGAGTACAGCTCATTCCCATATTTGATTTTTTGATTTGAACAATTTTTGGTTCAACTTTGAGCCGTTCAAATAACCGGTCACGCGATACTAACTTTTTAATGAACAGTCCGATTTGAACAAACTTATTTTTGTTGGAAAGAACTTTTCAAGGATACTTCATTCCCGTATTTACATTTCCGATTTGAACAATTTTTCGTTCAACATTGAACCGCTCAAGCAAGCTGTCACCCCTAATAACTTTTGAGTAAACAGTCCGAAAAAAAATGACTGACTGTGCAGACGATTTTTTGTTTATTTATTCATTTGTTTTATTGAATTTATTATTATTATTATTATTATTTTTGGCAGACGATTTTTTTTGTAACAAAAATGTTTCATTCACGAGGGCATTTTATTCTTTATTTATATTTAACAACTGGCAACGGATTAAAAGTGAAATTCGAGACATTTTATCAACGGACGAGTTTTTTTTTCTTTTTTTTTTCTTTCTTTGATAAAATGTGTTTTGATGTACTTTGTACTTTTAATTTTTTTTTGAAAACAATTGAGGAATTTTTCTACGGAAGAACTGTAACAGTTACATTCTTTAAAAGGTGCGACAAAACTTTATTTATTCATTTATTTACTTTTTATGTGTCTATTTCATCTGATGAGAGAGGTATATTTTGCTTTTAGAAATCAGCTTCAAGTGCTAAAAAGGTATGTTTGACATAATTTTTAGTCTTAGATAATCAAGAGAATAATGATCAGATGCTAGAATGCCGATGTCGATGTACGGGAAAGTAGGCTCGTTTAGTTCTTGACAGAACTTCTTGTTATTTTTATTTTTACCTCTCTTTTTTATTTCATTTATTTTTTTAAACAATTTTTTTAAATATTAATTTATTTTTTTAACATTATTTATTTATTCTTTTAAATATTATTTATTTATTCTTTTAAATATTATTTATTTTTTTATTTATTATTGATTTTCTAAAAGTACTAATTATGAGTAGAACAGAATCGCTTTTTTCTCTTCCAGACAATCCAAGCACACTCACACACACAAAATAAATAAATAAATAAATAAATAATAATAATAAAGAAATAAAAGAACTAATTTAAATTAAAAATATTAATTAATGAATAATTTTTATTTAAAAAAATCAGTGAATAATTTAAATAAATAAGTAAATAAATAAATTAGTTTTAAAAAATCCCCCCCAAAAATTTTGATGGCGCAACTTGCGCCATAATCCCCCCCCCCCCATAGGCACCCCTGTAGACAGGTTTGACTGTATTTGGTCAGTTCTAATCAATTCCACCCTCTCATGACTTACAAGGGCGGATCCAGCTTCTGGCTAAGGAGGGGGTCATTTTCGGAAAGGGGGGGGGGGTCAAAGTGCAATTTTTGGGCAAAAATGGGGGGTTTTGACAATTTTTTCGTAATATAAGTACAAACAATGCAATTTTTTGCTATATTTTGTCGGTTAAGGGGGGTCATGACCCCCATGACCCCCCCTCTGAATCCGCGCCTGATGACTTAGTCGTACATTTTTCCATTTCAAAATTACCGGTTATGGTATTTATTTTTAACTTATCCAATCCAACTTATCCAATCTAACAAAAATAATCCAATGGCTCATTTTTGTAAATTTTATCACAACCTCTATATCTCAAAACCTCCGTATCTCAATTTTTTCTTCTATCCTGTGAAATTCGAGATAGACAAGTTGGACTGTACTATCAAATTCAATATCATCATTTTTTTTCCTTCTTTTACTATTCTGATTTTAGAAATACTAATTCATTTCTAAGCAAGGATTTTCTCCCATTTTCCTAATTTTCTTAAAATAATTTCATCCAACTTCTTAGAACCAATTTTCATATTATTGCAAATAACATTGCATGAATACATCGTTAATTATGTTACCTAGTCATGAAAATTCAAAACAAGAAATTATGGGAAACTGAGGTGAGCATTCTAATTTAGGAGAGCTTTTAGTTTGTTTCGTTTCTCAATTATTAGTAGCCATGTAATTGAAGACTTTTATATTCGTTGTGAAAATTAGATGTTATCTAAAATCCCTATGCTAAGGCGAAAAATATCGACACATGAAATATGTTGCAACATTTTCTATGTGTATATGTATTCAAAATGGGAAAAATAACTATTAGAACCATTATATCAACTGTGAGGATTATTATTACTATTACTAGAATTGTTCATCACATTTTCTTAGTGAAGGAATAATTTTAAAAACAATATTTAAAATATATTTTTTCCACTAATTAATCAGGACGAATTTGCCGATTATTAATAATCGGAAAAGCGGCCGATTAAGGCCGATTAATCGGTGCATATGTACTGTAAATATTCATCTTAGGGATCATTGAACTGTTCCTGGCCAAAGGTTAATTTAAAATACACTAATATGTGACACAGAAAAAATAGTTACACACAAATGCACATTCATATATTTGCAACATAGACAACAATTAACTTTTACCATGCATTGATTTTAAAAGTGGAGGTTTTTTTTTTGTTTTTACTCATACACGGAACACAGTTGCATTTTGTGAGTAAAGCAATTGTTAATTCCTCACAAATTTCATTATCATGAAAAATATTAAATATTTTCAACAGCTCGGCATTGGCCGAGTATCCGATCAAAATCCGGCCGGGTACCAAGCACTCGGTAAATGAGCCCAGTAGACCGAATAACGAGCATGTACTGAGTACTCGGTAAACCACCAGATCAAACCTAAAATATGTTCAATACGTACCGATATGGGAACATAAATGGCGAGAGAATATCCGTAGACGCACAAAATTTCCAGCAACGTGTACCGATTGGAGCTCTGTCGATACCACATCAAGCCCCACAATAGGACGGGAAGCAGGAACACATAGGAATATATAGCTGTAGCAGCAAGAGAAACTGCAATGGTAAAAGAAAACATGCATTAACAGGTGTAATCCAAAGAAACTGTACTCTGTGTAACCACAGCTAGCGAGTCAAAGCCAACTTAATTTTCCACTCTCCGCACTTTTTCCCTCATGCTTGTCATAGTTATGGTCTTTTTCCCCACTTTGCTTTTGCAACGATGGTTAAAGGCAACGATTAAAACCGCTGTTTGCATACACTATTATTCAATTGAAAAATCGACGTTAAAAAAGCACAACTTTTCTTAGAAATGTGTACTTTATTTAAATACACAACTCTTTTTTAAAATTTATGCTTTATTAAAAATGGTGTGCCTAGATTTGTTAGAAAACTTTTAGAAATATTGGATATTAGGGATGCACCAATAAGCAAATTGGCCGATTACTGATTACCGATTAATCGGTTGTTCATAATCGGCCGATTAATGATAAGATTGATTGTTTTAAATACTACAATTTTACAATCACTTTTTTCTCTCTTATACAATTCCGAGTTTAGAAATAGTGAGTAATTTTGTTCTAAGAGAAGATTTTTTTTCCATTTTCCTTATTTTCACAAAATAATTTCAATACTTCATACAATTTCTTAGAACCCATTTTCATATTATTGTCAATAATATTACATTAACACATTGTTAATTATATTAATTGGGCATAAAAATTCAAAAAAATGGGGGGTAGGGGGTCCGTGGGAGGCGGTACTTTTAATTTCAAATTTTAATAATCAGTAGCAATTTAATTCAAGACTTTTATTCTTTGTGAAAATTAGAGGTTATATAAATGCACTGTGCTAAGGAGAAAACTATCGCCACATGAAAATGTTGCATTATTGTCTATGTGTGTTATTCAAAGTAGGAGAATTAATTTATTAAAAACTTTATATCAACTGTGAGGATTATTATTACTGTGAAAGAATTGTTCATCATAGTTTCTTAGTGAAGGTACACTTTAAAGAATAATATTTAAAAATATTTTTTCAACCAATTAATCGGCCCAATTTTGCCGATTATGAATGATCGGCAAAGCGGCTGATTAATCGGTACTGTCGATTAATCGGTGCATCCCTATTGGATATATTAGGAGACAAATCAAAGCGTGAGCCTCATTCGACAAATATAAAATAAATAAAATGCCTCAACAGCAGTGCATTGAAAAAAGAGTTGAGCTGTTTTCTTTAGTACGGTTTCTACGGAGACGATGCATAATTTCCGACATTGATAAGCCTATTTTTAAAGTAACAGGGAATAGGTTCATTGGCCGATCCTTCACAGAAATACAAAATACAAAAAAAGACCCTTCACACCAATATATATGCAGGGTGCTTACAAATAGCTGACGGTTTGAAAAAAAAATTCATTACTGCAATAAAAGTTTTTCTAAAATGATAAAGTAAATACTAAATGAAAGTAACATGATTGTTGATCAATGTTTAAGTAATGGTTTCTATTCTAGAGCCTTTAACTGTAACCACAGATGACAATCTTTTTGGAAAGGCTTCTGCAGCGGCATGCACTACAGAGATGCTCTTTCACGAGCCCATTTTATTATTTTTTTTATTTGTACACTTTGTTTTGTTCCACCACTATGCCTTACTTCTACACTACCTGTTTCTTTAAACTGTTTTACAAATACAAATACAAATACAAATGTGGCGACCAGCAGCAGGCTCAGGGCCCAACTGGGCTGGTCCTAGTCAAATTATAGATCCCAATGAAGATCAATGGCCCTCTTAAAGCCAACTACTCCATTGCTCTTTACCGCCTCTTCCGGTAAGCTGTTCCAAGTTCCCACTACCCTGCTAAAATAGTAATTTTTTCGAATTTCCAGGTTCGCCTGAGGTTTAAACAGCTTAAAACAATGACCCCTTGTCCTGCTTTGATGGCAAAACTCCAACCCTGCAACATCATTCATTTTAATAAATTTAAATAGCTGAATCATGTCCCCTCTGGTTCTCCTTTGCTCAAGACTATACATATTAAGCATTCTAAGTCTGGAATCATAGTCTAAATTAGAAAATCCATTTACTAACCTTGTAGCCCTTCTTTGTACCCTTTCCAATAAATTAATGTCTTTCTTCAGATAAGGAGACCAAAACTGAACAGCATACTCCAAATGAGGTCTTACCAAACTTCTATATAGAGGCAGAAGAACCTTCTTAGATTTGTTTGAAATAGATCTATTAATAAACCCAAGCATCCTATTGGCTTTGTTACTAGCTATGCTGCACTGTTGACTGGACTTGAAATCCTGATTTATTAAGACACCTAGATCCATAACATTATCTGCCCTACTAATGACTGAACCCTGTAAATAATAGCTTGTATGCTTATTTCCATGACCGAAATGCAGCACTTGACATTTCCCAACATTAACTGCCATACCCCACTTGTCTGCCCATTTAGTAATATGATCCAAATCCTGTTGTAGCTGATTTATTTGTTCGTCATTTTCTACAACCCCCATAAGTTTGACATCATCGGCAAAATAATTCATGTTTCCAGAAACATTTTCATGAATGTCATTCATAAAAATAATAAACAAAAGGGGACCTAAAACTGATCCTTGGGGAACCCCACTTAAAACCTCACTCCATTTAGAATAGTTACCCCTAACAACTACTCTTTGTTTCCTTCCTGTCAGCCAATTCCTAACCCAAACTAGAATTTTACCTCCTACCCCTATACCAGCTAATTTGCTGAGTAGTGCTACATGCGGTACCTTATCGAAAGCTTTTTGAAAATCTATGTAAACAACATCTACGCATTTTTTGCTATCTAAAGCCAAGGTAACCTTGTCGTAGAAATGTAATAAATTAGTAGCACACGATTTACCTTTTCTGAAACCATACTGCAAACTACTCAACAGCCCATTATTTTCTAAGAAATTCATAATCTTAATTTTGATCAATGTTTCAAAAATTTTACATACCACTGAAGTCAGACTCACAGGCCTATAATTTCCTGCATTACCTCTAGACCCTTTCTTGAAGAGTGGTGTAATGTTAGCTAGTTTCCAGTCCTCTGGCACTATCCCTGAGTTATACGAAGCATTGAATATATTAACTATAGCGTCAACTAATTCCTCTGCACATTCTACTAGAATTTTTGGATAAATATTATCTGGTCCCGGAGCTTTTGTGGTTTTAATTTTTTTCAAATAAAGTAAAACGTCCTCCCTGGAAAATACAAAGTCCTCAAGCTGTGTAGTAGCTTGTGTCTTGCTTGTGTCAACTGTTGAGATACAGTTATCGTTAAAAACACTGGAAAAAAAGTCATTTAAAACATTTGCTATATCACCATCATTCTGAATTAAATTTCCATGCTCATCTACTAGTGGCCCAATTTGACTATTTCGAACTTTCCCAGAATTTGCGTATGCAAAAAACTCCTTTGGATTCCTGTCAATATTATCTGCCAGCTTTTGTTCTAATTCTCTTTTCTGAAACCGTACCAAATACTTAAAACTACGCCTAGCCTCACAATACTGTAGCCTGTCTGCGCTGTGACCAGTTTCTTTTAATCGACGAAAAGCAGCTTGCTTACGATTTAGAGCATCCTTAGTTTCCCTAGTGAACCACATGGGCCAAATTTTTGTGTTTACCCCTTTTCTCCTAAAAGGAACAAAATCTCCAACTGTTTTTGCTAGTTTTTCCTTAAACTCTGTCCACTGCAAATTTACATCGCTATTGTCCAAACCTGATGAAAAAACCGCTTTCAAACTCTGCCTGAGTGCGACAAAATCAGTATTTCTGAAATTAGGTACAAACCTAAAATTTTTGTCTTTGTGCATATCAAACTTAATCCCAAACCTAATGCTGTTGTGGTCACTATCCCCAATATGCTCCCCTACACATAATGCCTGTACAGAGCCTTCAACATTGCAGAAAACAAGATCCAAAACAGTATCCTGCCGTGTTCCCTCAGAAACAACTTGATCTAAAAAACAGTCACCAATTACTTTTAGAAATTCCTCTTCTCTACTATTATTGGGGTAAGAATTATTCCAATCAATGCCCGGAAAATTGAAATCCCCCATTATAATTACCGGTCCCTTACTCGACATGTCTCTAATAATACGATACATCTGTTCATCTTGACCCTGGCTTAGATTAGGTGGCCTATAAATGTTACCCAAACGTAATTTTTTACCCTTACCGCTCATCAATTCTAGCCAAACCATGTCAATATCATTAGGTTTGTCATTTATTGCCAATTCATTGCAAGTTAAAGTATCTCTAACATAAAATAAAACCCCACCACCTCTTTTACCCACTCTATCTTGTCTAAACAAATTATACCCAGGAATACACAATAAATCATCATCATTTTTGGTAGCCCATGTCTCAGTAACTCCAATTACATCCAAATTCTCATTTGTGATTATGCTTTTTAATTCTTCCATCTTGTTCCTAATACTGCGAGCATTGGTATAAAAAACCTTAAGCATGCTCAACTTGTTTTTATTCAACCCCTTACGATTTCTTGAATCAAAATTGTTGAAATGACTACTCTTATTTTCCTCCTTATTACCATTCCTAATTAAACCCAAATAGTTTGCATATTTTTTCAACCTTCTCCGTGAACCCTGCCCCCCTTTCAAACTTAGTTTTTTGACTCAGAATACTCCAAAACCAAACCACTAACCATTTTAACCCCTGTAGAACTCAGATGCAGGCCATCCCTAGCAATCCAATCTCGCTTACAATAACTCCACACATCGATGAATCTGATACTGCGCATATGGCAAATTTCTTTGAGTATCAGGTTCATGCACCTAGCCCGCTGGTTTAACCAGCTCTTATTGACTCCGTACCTGGGCAGCAACCCAACCACTTGGACACTGGTCGAACTGTTGGTTGCTTTATCCAACAGGGAATTCCACTCGTTCCTAAATTCCTCATTATTACTACGGCCTACATCGTTCGTTCCCACCCATAAAGTGACCATATCCTCCTTATCAAATGTCCCCCTCTTCTCTGCAACCTTATTTACATCCTTCACCCGAGCCCCTGGTAAACAACACCTAGCCACCTTACGTTTTACCCTCCCGATTGAATTTCCCACCTCACGCACCATAGAATCCCCCAATATTACCCCCTTCGTCTCCTAGTCTGTCTCCTTACTGCTAACTTCCCCCTTCTCCTCTGGAATAATCCCACAAACTAACTCACAGCTAATGCCCACATCCTTTTTAATAACTTCCCCCTTTCCATCTGAATTGTTTACCTCCTCTGTCCCACAACCTGAGGCTATTTGAGCCTGCAAAATGGTCATCCTATTTTTAAGTCCAGGAGCTCAGCACACTTAGTGCAAGTGAAATCATCCTCAGAAATGGACTCCTCTTTTCCCTCATACAGACAGAACATCTGACAAATGTCGCAAGAAATCCACCTGCTCCCCTTCCCATTCTTAACCTCTTTCAAAATGCATATAACACCCATAATAACTCAAATGATCCACTTATACACAAGCAATACAAAAAGACAAAAGTGCAAAATTTTAAGAGTAACTACTAATAATTAAAATAAGAAATCATTTGAGATAAAGATACAAAGAATGCAGATAACTAAGTCAGTAGTAAATAAAAATAAACTAACTTGCTACACCCAACAAAGAACACAGGTTCTTTGTTGGGTTCTTTCAATTAATCTCTTTGACACATTTAAATACTTAAACTTTTGAAAAACATCACAATATCGCTTATTTTTAAATGCAATTCGAGAATTAAACGGCATCCATCTTGATAGCCCGAAGAATAAAACGGATTTTAACTCAAAAAATCGTCTGCACACTATTGCTCATAGAATTAAACTAAAACTATTAAGTTTTGGCAAATTTTAAAAAACATCTTGAATGTAAATTATGCACAAATGAATTTTGCCGTCAGTTATTTGTGGACATCTTTATATACACTCTCTCTCTCTTTACTTTTATATACAAGCAAGCAAATTAGTTTAATATATAAAAATAAATCAGGTTATAATATTATTCTAAGAAATTGTTTTTCTGTTTTGAGAAAGGATTTAAAACAATTTTTAATCTGAAAAACAGTATTTTCTCCACTCCGGATTGAGGGCCACTTTTTTGGAAATGCTGATACAGATAACATGTTTAGTGGATACAGGCGTGTTATAAAAATAGATGTACCTTTATGAAAGTCATAGGTCCAATATCTGGCGCTCGCTCCTTCCGTCACCAGATAGTTGGAGATATTTGCACCAATCGCCATGCTGAACACCAGCGTCGTACAGATCCAGAAGGGCCCTGCAAAATACACACATCGAAAACCCGGTCCGGAATTTAGTCACAGAAAAATAATTAACGATGCACAGTAACAAGGGCGTAGCTAGGGGGTGAAGCTGCACCCCCTAGATCAGAGCCAATGGGAGGTCACTGTGACCTCCCATTTTATTTATTAGACTTTTATGCTAATTTTTGGGAACTTTATATAAACTGCGTTATTATATCTAGTTCCGATTACTTTTCAGAAAATGATAGTAAGCTTGCCTATTTTTGAGGAGAAAATTTTTAATTTACCGAATGAAACTCGGAACTTTACTGAATGATTAAAAAATAAATAAATAAAATACAAGAATGCATACTTATCTATGTCTACCAAAAGAGACGTGAGGCATTACGAAAATAAATTAATTCATTAAAGAAAAAAAAATTAAAAAAAAGAAGAAGAAGTTCAGCCTTGCAATACTGTCTCACTATTTTTAAATTTCATCAGCCAATTTGCATCGGATAAGAACTTTTTGGGAGGTCACAGTGACCACCTATTGGGGTGCCACTACTTGCAACCCCCTAACGTGTCCTGGCTATGCCCTTGCAAAGTAATGAACATTTTTCGTTCAAAGAATGAAATTGAATAGTCTAGACACTGGAGATTATACAAACCAACCATGCTAAAATAAACTCCAAGGGACATTTAAAACGAGTTCATCTTATACAAAGAATTATAAACAGCAAACACTAGGAGGGGGATCAGAAATGTAGTTTAACAAGGTTCGACTGTACAACATAATGAAGAACTTGTAGTCCAAGAGCTAGTGACGTTGAAAAAAATAAGTGTTTTAAGACGTCTGGCTCTTTGATGTATCTCTCCTTGCATGCAGGGTGTCTGGCAGACGGGAGTGATGGCGTTTTTTATTGTGCATTACTTATACTGGTAAAAATAGTGATTTTTAAATCATTTTAGGACAATTCCCCGTCAAATCAAGCATCAAAAAAAGTTTTTACCTCACCATCTCCGATTTTAACAAAATTTGGTGTGAACGACGGACACATATGACAAGATAAGCAATCCTGTCAATTTTTAGATTTCAACCTGGAAAATCGTACGACACACAGAGCTGTTTAAAAACTTAAAAAGCGCAGGGAAAACCAAAAGCTTCTACATGTAAATGACCATACAACTTTTCTTTGAATTATAACAAATTAAAAATTCATAAAACCATTGTGAAAATAACAAACAGATGTGTCCGTCGAAACGTTGCACGACTTTCTTACGACGGGTTTAAGCTTCTCCTTGCTCCAAGATGGTTCCAAAATCACTATATTAACCAGCAAAAATAGGATGTGCAGTAAATACGTAACCTCTACCCTCCTCCAGGCACTCCACATGCTGTTCAGAAGAGCACAGAAAAAGATACATTAACCCTTTAAGCGGTTTGCCCGTACGGTGTACGTGCTACCCGAAATTGGCCTCATCTGGTTTGCCCGTACGGCGTACGGGCATCGATATTTTCAGATTTCCTTTTCTGGTTTTCCCGAACTGTTCGGAAAATTGTAAACCTCAAAATTCACAGTAAGTGTGAGAGAAATTTTTGCATAATTTGTAAACCCTTTCATTACTGCATGCAGAATGTAATTGAAAAAAGCAAATATTTCGGGATTTTGTGACCAAAATTGTAAAATAAAAAATATTGTAAAAGCATTGAAAACGAAAAAAAAAATTAAAAAATTCTTTATATTCTTATTCTGTTAAGTATGGTACTTAACTATATGCAATAAAAAAATATGCCTTTTTTGGAAGCATTTCTGGTAAAATAATTGACCGCTTAAAGGGTTAAAGAGCCAGATGTCTTAATTTTTTTCCGACGTTGCCAGCTCTTTGACTATTTAAACAAAGTACAGTAGAGAACCAATTATCCGGGATGTTCGGGACCACAGCTATCCCGAATAACTGAATTTCCCGGTTTTCTGGATCGCTACGAAGCGATATTTGCCAATTGTTTATAAAACCCAAGTTACTATAACAAATAACTGCATCTTGAAGAGAAAACGATCCAGAAGTGCTTATAGATATTACAATATTAAAAATTTCTGAGCTATATGCCACTTATATGGTGGCCACTTATATGAAGAAACCGTTCATATTCATTTAGGTATTTCAAAAGAAAAACAAAAAAAAAGCTCTTCAATTTTTAGAAATTGCCGAAAATGCGTATTTTAAAAAGTGGCGGAAAAATCGACAAAATGTTGCCGGTTTTCTGGTTTCCCGGTATTTTGGTTCTCGGATAAAAGGTTCTGTACTAGAGATGAGCCGGGCTCAACCCGAGCCCGAAAGCCCGAGCCCGAGCCCGAGACGGACTCGGGCCCTTTAACTTCAAGCAACTTTCGGGCGGGCTCGGGCTCGATCTCATATTAAGATAATCAGTTTTTACAAATACAACGTTCACGGAATAAAATATTGGGGTACTTAAAGAGCGTGAGAGCAGTGTTTCTTAATGGCAGCAATAATAATAATAATAATAATAATTCAAAAAGATAGCACCCACTTATAATATATTTGCGATTGCTATTACGATATACCATATGGCAGTGCATCCCAAGTGGAAATTAAAAATATATATTGATGTTTGATACACTCGGGCTCGGGCTTGATCGGGCTCAAAACAAGACAATATCACTCGGGCTCGGGCGGGCTCGGATTAAAAATTCTCGGGCTTGGGCGGGCTCGGGCCTTCAAAAGTGAGCCCGAACTCATCTCTATTCTGTACTGTATAAAGCAGTAAGCCCTAAGCCAGGGCTAAGGCAAAAACATGCAATACACCCCCAACTCGTCTATTCCATCCATGGACTGCAGTTTCGTGCTTATTATGCACTCATCAGCATGGAATAGGAATTAAACGAACTGGGGGCAAAAATCCTCTTATAGAGCAAGAGAGCCAAAAAAAGCCGGTAGCTAATGTGAAATTAGAACACCGGCGAGCGACCGCACTCGCTACGGTACAACTCGTAAATTTTAAGCCAGAGCTCGGGCATAAAAAGTAAGTCACTGCCCCTGTGCCAGCGCCAGGGGTGCCCATCCCCCCCAAGCTCAATGGCGCGAATTCCCCCCTCCCCCCAATTTTTCACAACCCTCTTTTTACTTTTATTTTTACAGCTCTTTTTTATTTTATTTATTTTTTTTAATGTTATTTATTTATTTTTTTAAATATAATTCATTTATTTTTTTTAAATATTATTTACTTATTTATTTTTTAATTATAACTATTATTTTTTTAGATATTTTTTTAAAGTACTAATTATGCGCAGGATATAATCGCTTTTTTCCCCTTCCAGACATTCCAAGCACATACAACATATACAAAAAAAAATAACAATAAAGAAATAATTTAAATTAAAAAACTCAATTAATAAATAACTTAAATTTAAAAAATATGTAAATAATTTAAATAAATAAATAAATTAGATTCAAAAAATCACCCCCCAAAAATTTTGATGGCGCAACTTGCGCCATAATCCCCCCCTGTGGGTACCCCTGGCCAGCGCTAGGGCATATTGAATGGAATAATACAGTTAGCGGTATTTTTCAGAAAAACCATTAAAAATTAACACTTTCCGGTCGAAGCATGAGCGTCATACGGGGTACCGTTTTTGGTGAAAACGACTAAGGTCGAGCTCCGCCGAGGTCAAGTTTGAACTCCTTTTGCTATAAAACTATGGATTACATACGTTTCAATCCGTTTTAGATATTATCTATGAGCCTTTTACTTTCCAAAAAAGAAAATATATATGACAGCCCCAAGCAGAACTAACTGCAAGAGACGCTAAAAAAATTGAGGCTGAAACCAGAGTGTCAATGATTTAAATCACGATTTAAATCAATTGATTTTTTTAAAAAAATCATTGATTTAAATCACTTTTTATTTTAATCCTTATAAAATTCTCTTGGGCAATCCCAATTTCATTATTTTTGCTATTTTCATTTAGAGCTTTGATTTCCATCTAATAAATTGAAAAGTAATCCTACTCATCCCCCCCCCCCTCCACAGATGGTGGAAGGTTGCAGTCCAAATAATATGTATGCACAAATCATGCTATTTGTTTTGTCTAATATGTGAAATAAAGAAAATACATGCAGCTGCAGGGCAGGTGTTGCAAAGAGTAAATTGAGAGGGGAGGAACATGATAGGATGTGTGATATACTTTCAGTAAAAGAAAAACAAAACAACCAGACAGAGGATGAATTTTCTATGCCTTGCATTATCAACCTGTAGGGGTAGAGTCCTTTCCTTATCAGTGGATGAAATAGAATATGATTCCATCTTTACAAAATAAATAGGGGGGGAGGGGTGCTGAATGAAGTGAGGATTGGGTTGAGCTTCCAGCCCCATTTGATTTTTAGTTGTTGATTTCTTAATTTCTTTTTTTTTTTATTATTTTCATTACAGTTGAAAAAGTCATTTAATTTTAAAATTTTTGTATACAAATTTTTCATTGTACTTCTCATTTTATTAAAATTTCATGTAATGCTGCTTAATGTCTTTATATTCTTTTTTTTTTCTGTATAGTGTTTCATAATTTCGTTGGTATTAAAAGTGATTAAAATCATATGCATTTGCATTGAATCTGGTTTTACCTCATACTTTTTTGGTGAAGCTTTACTTCAAAAGTGTTTTAGTATTTTTAAAATCTTAAAAGAAAGTCACTCAAAAATGTAAATTACTTAATAACTGAAGTTTCTAATTTTGTTTTAAAAAATCAAAAAAATCGATTTAAATCAAAAAAATCTGATTCAAATCAAAAAAATCCGATTTATTTGATTTTTTAAAAAAAATCATTGATTTTTTTACACCCTGGCTGAAATACGAGTTAGTGCAAGTTTGTGATAGCCATACCACATAAAAAGCAATTTACCATATACAAACAAATTTTGCTAAATCATGTTTATTTGTATATCAAACCCATTTTAAATATTTGTTTAAAATTTGGGTCACCTTTAATTAAATCTGTACAAACTTTTATGGTCAAAATTGACATTTTCCCATGCAGAACTTTTTTTTTAAATTCCTAACACGCATTTTTCGACACTTTCTTACTAAAAATTAATTGTTGTTTTACTTAAATAATTCAATCATGATAAAAGGAAACATCTTGGGAGTATTTAATAAAATTTAAATTCCTAACAAACCTTTCCCAAGTAGTTTTTAAAAATTGGGGAGGGAGATATGTGGTCGAAATAGCTCAGACCTGAAAGTGTTAACCCCTTCCTTCTCGCTCCCGTGAAAATGACGGGGTGAAGTTTCGTCCTCTATTTCTCGCGCCCGTGATATTTCCGGGCTGAAGTGTTCAAAAATAATGCGCGAAAAATAATAAAACAATCTATTTCTTGTGCCCGGAATCATGTTTTATTTCTCAATATGTACACCAGATGGCTGCACTAGTCTATTTGCAACGTTTTTAGAGATAGTAACTCGGTACTATTGTCCTGACTGTGATGTTGGCCTTTGCATCGCATACTTTGAAATTTATCACACAAGAAAAAATTACCAGTATTTATTTAAATTATGCGTAAATGCAATAAAATTCTCTTTGAATGATTCAATCACATATTTTTTATTTCCTCTCTTTGTTGTAAAACAAACATTCAGTCATAATAACCCTGAATGTTGGCTTTCCTGTTTTTTTATTTATTTTTTAATTTCAAGCTAAAAATTAACTTAAAAATTAAAAATGAATGCAAATATTGTATATACACTCAGTTTTATATAATTTTCTTGAATAAAAAAAATAGACACTTTTATCACCATTTTCTTCAAAATTATGCGAGCGTTAAGGGGTTAAACAAGGATCGATAACCTACCGTACATGTCGGGCTTGGGCCTTATCAGCCTGTCAAGAAAAGTGGCCCTTCCGGGGAGGGGCACCATGGAATAGAGCATCCTCCCCAACACCTCGTCGGTGTCGATGTCGAAGAAGCCCTGGTAGTATTCGAACTTCCAGAAGGCGACACTCTCCTTCGTTTCGGAACCTAGAAGCTTCGCATCAGAAAGGAAATTACGATGACAGTCGAGCAGGTACAAGACAAGTAAAAGGACATTGAGTAGAGTATAAAAATTAAATTTCTAAACAATGGCCCGCCTTAAAGGGACACACCACTAGTAAATTTTCAACATTGAAGTTCAAAAACGGCATTTCTAGACAATCTTTGATGTTAGCAAAAAAGAGGTTTAGGGCTCTCTGCAGGACACATTTCGCAATTGTTCGGTTCGGAACCTAGACGCTTCATGCAGGAAAGGAAATTCTGATCACAATCGAGTAGATACAAGACGAACAAAAGAACATTGAATTCTAAATTTAACAGGACCTGATAAAGCAATTTCGATTTTTATCTTTTTAAACAATAAAAATTTTAAACTTTAACAATAAACATTTAAACTTTTTGAGTTTATGACTTTTATCTTTCCAACTATATATCACACATTTAAATCTTGTTGGGACACAAGGAATTTTTTTTTTTTTTGGAAGCCAAGAGCATTCGCAGACTTACACCTGAAGGGGAATTTGATTTTCTGGACGCCTTTTATGTTCACAAAAATTTAAATAATCTTTATAATGAATCTTTCGCCGTTCTGCATATCTCTCAAATCTTAATCGATGGGTTTAAATTTACATGTTGATACACGCTGAGATCTGATTGGTCCCTCTACTTTCTTTTGTCGCATTTAAACTCTCCCTCACCCATCCAATTTGCTTGCTAGGCACTGATGAATGAGGCTGTTGCTTCCGAAACATTTTTGCCTTTTAAACTTTTAATGTTTTACTGGTGGCTTTAAAAGTTGTTTCTTATTTTTATCCATATATCACATTCGTTTATTGAAAAAATAGAAACACCAGAGCTTTTAGTGCTTTCAAAAGTATTCACCGTGTTCATCACACTAATAAAATATTTAATGCGTTTTTCTTGAAACAAGAGTTTTACATGTTCATGCTCCTTCTTCTCTATGTCTATCAAACTTACGGGACCAATTCTTTAATGACACTTATATTAAGCAGTTTTATACATTTTAACACAAGGATTTGACGATACATTGATAAATATTTTTATGGAGTAAAAAATCATCAAAAAAAGTACCGTATATACTCGCGTATAAGTCGAGCAATTTACTCCAAAAAGTGAAGTTGAAAGTTAGGGGGGTCGACTTATACGCTGGGCAGAATTTCAAAAAAATTTTCCCAAACAACTTATGAGAAAAAAACACTCAAAAATGAGATTTTTCCGATTCAGTCCAACTATTTTAAACAGACGCTAGAGAAGTAAATACTTATACATTCTACTCTTTGTTTGCATGGTTTGATTGTGAAATGAAGGAAAAAAAAATACAATAAACGACTGACGGCATGAAAAGTGCGGGAATTGCCGTATTCGCGAATTTTCCGATTACAGGGACAAAACAGAATGTAATACGGCAGCATCGCAAAATTTTATTAATAACAATGCAAAATAAAAGCAACTGATAGCAAAAATTGTACCCGCAAAATCGAACCCTTACAAAAACCGCTATCGTAAAATCCAACCCTCTACAAAAATCGTGATCGCAAAAATTAACAATTTTTGTGAAAAAGAATAACAATCATGCTATTTTCAACACAAGAATGCTCACTGCATTTTATTTTCCTTCTTTTCAAAACGTTTATATTCAAAAATCTCAGTAAAACGCTCTCGGATCGGTCCCGATTTACGAAAATCGCGATTGCAAAAATGAACCCTTTTTGTGAAAAAGAATAACAATCGTGCTGTTTTTAACACAAGAATGTTCAGTGCATTTCATTTTCCTTCTTTTCAAAACATTCATATTCAAAAATCGCGGCAAAACGTTCCCGATCGTTTCAGAAAATACGAACTCTACCTATACGCGGGTTTTCGATTTTTTCCTGATTTTCCTTTAAAAAGTAGGGGGTCGACTTATACGCGAGATCGACCTATACGCGAGTATATACGGTAATTAAAAAGTGGTTTTGGTAAAATATTAAATACATATATATATATATTTTTTTTTTCCACTTTGAGAGAAAAGGACTCATTAAAGTTTGTAAAACATATCATTCTAACATGCGTAAAAATTTCTTAGCCCTATTTTCCCCCATTCCCGAGAAAAAGTACAAACAGTTGGTAAATTTAACAGGGCTCACTCGGTCCCCTTAACATCTTAAACACTAAAACAATGGGTTAAAGCAGTGATTCCCGAAGCGTGCTATGTGAAGTCCCAGTTCAAGTTCCCTTCCCAAGTTCTGTCTACATGGAAGAGAGTAATTATGATAGCGAATCAGTAGCGCAACCAGAAAGTGGGCCCATCCAGAATGCTGAGTTGATTTGAAAAACTTTGGACGTTGATGAATTAAAATCAGACACAGGGGATGATAGAAATCAAAATTTAGAGGCTAATATCTCAGAAATCTGTATTCCAAAATGCTTCAAACAAAGTGTAAATACTCCTGAGTGAGAGCACTGAGAACAAGCGATGGCCGATGAGATAAATGTAATAAAAGAAAGAAAAATATGGACACTTGTGCCACCACCTCCAAATAAGAAAATGAGAGCGAGTTCAGTGGAGTGGCACATAGACTTTAAGATTTTTCATTTTTATTTGTGAACGTTCGTTTTTGCATTTGTATGCTGGAGTTTCTTCAGAATGCTACATGTTTTTGAAAAAATAATCGTTTGCTTTAATAATCTTGTAAACTTTAAGATTTAATAAATGTTGATGATTTAACTTGATATGTTTCTCATCTCTGTTTCCCCAAGACACATTCGTGAGGTCAACGGCCTAGGTTAGGTTTCTCTAACAAAAAACTCGGGGTTAGGCCATGCCAACCCTGATACTTACATCTTCATTTTCCGCAGCAGCCGAATCTGGGTTGTCGGAAAAGTTGGAATAAGATCCAGATGGAGTCATTGTGGCTACACCAGGGCTGCTCTGACCAAGAGTGAAATCTAGTGCACAGAAAGAACAGATATGATTGAAAATACAGAAAGGGCACACCATAAAGAAACAAATTAAAATATATAGATTAAGCAACAGTTAAAATGTGAAAAAATACAGACGCAGTGATTTATGGTAAGTGCGGATGTGCAATATAGGCTTTGTACAACACGATCTCTAACCCTAGCTTATGGTACATCACAGCGCAAATCTAGCAGTTTAAATTCAAAATATAATATTACAATACAATTGCTCATTAGTAAAAATTAATAAAAAACACTTATGTATAATTTCAAATTTAACTCATAAATTAATTTTTAAAAATGTTTAAAATATGTTCATAATAGTCTTACTCAATAAAAGACTAGTCATTTAAAGCAGCAAAAAAATTAATTAGTTTTAAAACTGGTTTAATTGATTTGATTGGAGACATCAGAAATTTTCCCCCAATTCGTTTCTAGGCTTTCTTTTTTAAAGTTTTAAAACTTCTGGCAATTATTTGAGAATGGCTATTCGTTTTTAAGTTCAGAGTTTTCTTTCTGTTTTTTTTTTTTTTTTTTACTCATGCTTAGAACAGCTGTATTTTGTGCATGGGCATTGCCAACGTTTGGGGTCTGAGGCTTCCGGTTTGCCCCAACGATAAAGGGTAATGATGTTACTTTGAAAAATTACCTTGAAACTGCAGCTCAGACTGTGAATCAGCATCATCATTAAACTGAAACAGAAAATTTAACTATGAGTAGAAAATATAAAATAATCATCAAATCATTCACATTTGAATTTGTCATAAAAGATTTGTCATAAAGCTCAGACGCTCTAGAGAACCTGAAGGAATTCCTCAGGGAAATCCTCCATGTGTGTATGGTGAATTCTGTTGAGACATTCCTGCCGACCCCTCTCTATCGAAGTTCTCCTCGAGTAATTCCTCTGAGGTTTTCCATGAGGTAGATCGGACTGTGTGGATGGGTAGGAGGTTTTCCTCCGGAGAGTAGTCTTTGTATATTCCTGTAGCATCTTGGGACTTGAGGATATCCTCAAAGCCGGCATTCGTATTTTCCGGAGCGTGTGGAGAACCCCCTATTTTGAGGTTTTCCTCGAGGAAAGCCTGCAGTTTTTCCAGAGCGTATGGGGGCCCTTAATGCAGCAGTTTTTGTGTGTGTGGGTTTACGAAAGAAAAAGAATTAAATTAGGAATTATAATCTCCCATTCAAATTGAACAACACCTAGTGCGCACACACACACACAAAGGCGGAAATGGTGAGAGAGACATTAAAAAGAGAACCAGAAAAAAGGCCAGATCCCCCCCCCCCAAAAAAAAAAAAAAATTCTGCAATTTACTTTAAATGAAGTAATTAATCACATAAATTCAGCACTTTAAATGGCACAATACCGAAACTGAACTCTAAAATGAATTATATTTTATAACTTATATGCTTTTCTACTAGAATAAATAGATAGCATACGCATGTAAATCGAATCCTGCTTTAATTCAATAAATTGAAAAAAAAAAAAACATTTGAGTTCATATTTAATTGAAAGTTATACAAATCGTAAGTAACTTTCATACGTCTGCTATCTCAACACTCATTTTTCCATGTCGGTTTATTACGAAATATAACTTATTGTTGAAAGAAATAAGTTTATAATTTTAACCTGAATAACAGAAGATCGTGATGAGGCCATTATAGAATAGTAAAGTTTACGTCATAAGATAAAATTCAGATATTTTCAACGCAAACACATTTCGGAATGACGGTGTAAACAAAACGTAAACTTTAATTTTCAGAGCATTGCCATCCTACAACAAAAAAATATCTGGGAATTTCTAACGAAGAAGAAATTGAATCGTTTCCCCGTTAAAAATAAAATAATTGTTTGGGTTAGGAAAAACTTATTTCAAAAAGAATTTTGGGAACATTTAGAAATAAGCCTATTAAAAAGTTTTGCAGCGATATCACACTTGCGAAGAATCTACGACTCTATTAGTGGCAACAAGTTTGCTATAAATATAAAACATTCTCTACTGAATATGGAAGACGAAAGCGAGCGTATTTCAATTAATTTAAACAAAGGTATGCTGATATTTAATATGTGATTTAAAAAAAGTTTAAAAGAAGTTCATTCTATTGTTTGAAAAACATGTATCACACGTAAATATTTACCTTTTGCTCAAAATTTGCAGAACCTTGTCTTTGTCTTATTGCCATGCAACAGATCCATTTAAATAAGTTAGGTACTTATTAAATATTCCAGTATTTTACTTCTCTGCTGAAAAAAGAGGTGTATGCAGTGATACAAATACTGTAGTTCATTTTCTTCTGTTAAAGTTATAAATTTTTGTTAAGATTAGCGAATTGAAAGGTGCATTTTATAATTTAAAAAAATATTTGGTCTAATGCCCCTGAAAAAATTATCATTTGTTCTGTGCTGTGGATAAAATGTACTATCTATTCTTCACTTTTACCTCTTATTTTCAGATGTCAATCAAGATGAAGCTATTATGGCTCAAGAACGGGAAATTGAACGTGAGGTAAATTGTTGTAGGGTGCCAAATCCTACTTTTTATGCATTTCATTTTTGTTATCCGTGATAAAACAAAAAGATGAATAAATGTTTATCCTTTATGCCCTTTTCCCCCTTTCTTATGAAGTAAATTTATTTTCATCCTTCACATGCAAGTGAAATATTTTTAAATGGCTCTAGTCAATCACTGCAATAACCAAGTGTTTGCCTTGTTATGAGATTTTTAGAGAAAAGATTACAAATTAGAAACTTCAGTTGGCCCAAAGTAATATTACAGCATTATATTGAGCTAATTCGGAAGAAACTTAACACTCCAGGGTCCCCGGTACGTGCCACAACTTGTGGTTTAACAGGGATGGGGACCCAAAGAACGCTTCTTGATCTTTTTGATCTACACCAAGGGCCCAGAAAACCCCTCGTCCAGTACCCCTACAAGTATCGTTTCACTTGGAGGACTTTGTGACAATGACCCTTATTTTATATCACCAAGCCATCATTAGTAACGACAGTGGATATTTGAGCGGCTGGGATTGAACCCCGGACCCTCCGGTTACGAGGCTGAAGCCTTATTGACCAGGCCACCACGGCTCTATTCATAGGGAACCGCGGACACTTGTTTCACCACGGCTCCATTCATAGAGAACCGCGGACACTTGTTTTGGGATTACAATTATCTCCTTATTCATTGCAATTGAAAGGAATCAGAAAATTTTATTGCTGATTCATTAGCAATGAAATTTTCTTTTTCCCACCCTTATTCAAACTTTTTATGCTATAATATCCTATATACAATAAATATTTTTTGAAAGAACATGTATGAATCTAGAAAAAGATGGGTAATAAAAGAAAACACTTCAGTTTTTCAATGAGGGCACTCATGCATGTTGGAAAGCTTTTTATTTTTAAAGTTTTATGGGACACTTTGGAGTGACCACCCATTATGTGATCCTCAATGAGTCGTGTTGGTACTTATGTATTAACTCCATCTCAGCTACAGATTTATGATTTTTTGGGGGGTTTTTCAATAACTGCATGTGTGTCGAAACAACAACTGCAAAAAAAAAAAGAAAAATTCCTACTATGTAGCTGCGGTGGAGTTAATATGTAAGTACCGCTCTATTTGTTCTTCTAGGGGCTCGGTGAGGCATCAGACTCATAACCAGAGGGTCCTTGGATCGGCCCTAGCCGGTCTAAGATCGACCGTGTTCACTAATGGTGGCTAGGGCACATTGAATATATTAGTAGTCACAAAGCCCTCCAAGTTTCATTCAAATTTCCTACCTCTGAGGGGTACTAGAAAAGGGGTTGCTTGGCTCCTGATATAGATAAAAAAAAAGTTTTTTTTTTTTTTTTACAAACTGTACCTAAAATCAAAAACTTAGATCGGCCCCTGTCATTTATACCTTTTAAATTAAGAAAAAATATTAATTGCTACATAAAAATATGGGTGATCTAATCCAATCAATTGATAAAAACTTGTTGTTTCATGCATATAAATTGCCTAGTTACTTTATTACCTTGTTTTTATACAGTTTTATTAGTTTCACATGCGGGTTTGCTTGTTTGTTTGTATGTATATACTGTCTGCCTGCGTATTGCGCGCCTGGCAGTCATGCTTCCATTTGAAAAAGGGGTGATAGGATAAGGAGACGCAGGTGCTTTCGCTTCTTACTTCCTGTTGAATGTTACTTCGCATTTCCCCCCTATTTTGAGGAAATCCAAAGAGACCTCAGGCATGCGCAAATGTGAGGAAGGTTTTACGATAAAAGATTAGACAGTATGTAACTCTGAATTAAAGATAATATTCACTCTTTAGAAATATAAAAGTAATATATTTCATACTATCATTCAAGGGTGCCCATCCCCCCCAAGCTCAATGGGGCAAATTCCCCCCCCCCCCCCCCCCCCAAATCAAATGTTTAGTACAAAATAAAATATGCTTAGTAGTTAAAAATTGATATTTTGAAGCATATGGGTAAAATATTTATAGTTTTGTAGCCACTGCATATTTGCTTGAGAAGGCTGCCTTTTCAACATGGCAGTTGTAAAGTTCGCTTCTAGTGGAGCTTAGTTAACTATTTTCTAAAAATTTAATGAAAAAAAATTAAATAAATAAAAGTGAATACCTTTCAGTAATTCAGTCTTGTGTGGAAAACTGGAAACACTTTTCCAAGCACAAACCCGAGAAACAGGCAGGTTTGACAAAGAGACGAAGCCGAAATAAACATCTCCCGAAAAATATTCGGGTATAACAATACGATGCACTCAAAAAAAAAATTACCCGAGTAATACTCGGGCGTGACATTTTCGAACACCAGTGCTGTGCCCGAGATTATCTCGGGCATGACAGTTAAAAGGTTAATATTTATTTTTTTTAAATATTATTTATTTTTTCTTTTAAATATTATTTATTTATTTTTTTATTTATTATTAATTTTCTAAAAGTACTAATTATGCGTAGAACAGAATCTCTTTTTTTTTTTTCTCTTCCAGACATTCCAAGCACACTCACACACACAAAATTAATAAATAAATAATAATAATTAAGAAATAAAAGAACTAATTAAAATTAAAAATATTAATTAATGAATAATTTTTTTTTAAAAAATCAGTAAATAATTTAAATAAATAAGTAAATAAATAAATTAGTTTTAAAAAAATTTTGATGGTGAAACTTGCGCTATAATCCCCCCTGTGGGCATCTCTGCTATATTATTCATGCTGATGCATTCTAAGTACATGTTAGTTTGATTAACTCTAAAAGCCTGTTTTTTAATTTTTTGAAACTACAATTTAATTATTTCTTTGTATAGATTGCTGAAACAAATCCTTTGATTGGTCCAAAATGCGATCTCTCATTGCTGCAGAAAGAATATGCCGAAGATGATCTAGTATATCAACAAAAAGTTAATGTAAGTTGTGTTGTGCATTTAGTATCAAAATTCAGCTCAACATATCAATTTTCAAAAGTGTTTCTATTTTTTTTTCATAGTTTGAATTTTTCTTGTCGTTATGCCACAAAGCAATTTGAAAAGAATATCTCAATTTGATCAAAAATCACTGCCGAACCCCTATTTACTTCACACTAGTTTAGTCCATGCTTTTATTATATCACCTCGTAAAAACGTATGGTAACATCAACCCATAATATGTTGTTATAATAATACCTAATATTGATCAAATTCATTGTTTTCAGCAACGCATTCATTTTCTTCTGTGGTTTGTATGTGCTTCTTGTAGCTAACCTCAGTGTTTTCTTCGTATATTTTTTCAATTCACATTAAAGGAATTTTCTTAATAAACTTCTTTAAAAGTCATTTGTTTTGAATTTAATAATCACTATCCCACTGGCATGTTTCATTGAAGATTGAGGAAACAAAATAAATTCCTTACTGACGCATAATACAAGCATTAAGGGCAAACAATACAGCAAGAGTCACTACACGTGTCAAGAAAAAAAGGAAAATTAACATGGAATTGAAGACTAAGGGATTGGGACCAAATAAGAAATTCAAGTTGTAGTATTATTTGAGTTATCGCAAAGTGACCATTTTCCTAGAAAATAAGAAATTTTGAAATTTAAAACGTCCTTAGAGCCCTGCTAACTAAATGGAAGTAAAAGATTACAATAAAAACTGCGAATGTTTAGGGATCATAAACTTCCTTCTCTCTTGAATTTCACTGCATGAAACTTTGATTTTTCAGGACCTGAAAAGCAAGTACGGTTGCGTTCGGAAGATGCGTCCCGACGGAAACTGTTTTTTCCGAGCCTTCACTTTTGCCTACTTAGAAAGTTTGCTCAACGATAAGCAAGAGTACAAAAGGTAATTGATTTTCTGCTCAATTTTGGGTTTTTCTAAACTATTTTTATTAAAAGACTTAATGGTACAATAAAAATCATTGACCCATTGGCTAGACCAGAGGCGATTGTGTTCCGGTACTTTACCGGATTTCCGGTATTTTCATGATCGATTCTGGTATTTTCATCTTCGAAAATACCAGAAATGAAATATTTTTAATTATGCTTTTATCTTCCCACCTCCAGATTTTTCTTTTTCGAATTTTCGATGATTATACCGATAATTATTAATAATATTCATCAAATAGAAATGTTAAGATGAAAATACTAATTGTTTTTTACCTTACTAAATTATTTTATTTGCATCCGATATGAGAATCAAATTTTTCTCACTTTTGATCTTTTGATGCTTATTACCCTTAGTTTAGAGGCAAATAAATGAAATGTAACAAATGCAACTTTCATTACTTTATAAATACTTTTGCACAACAAACAGTAATTCTGTTAGTCTTTTGCTTTCTCCTTAATATATTTTTTTGGAGATAATTGGAATAATCACCAGCACAATAGTAACTTTATTACTCATTTACAATTTAATTAAATGCATGTGCAATATTTGGGCTAAAAACTATTTGATGAATATATGAAATGTGTTAGTTTATGAGAGGAATATAAAATTAGGTGTGCTTAGGTAATAGGAGCCTTGGTTTTTAAAAAAACACTACCCCCGCCCCCACTTTTTCTTTAAAACTTTCAGGTATTTTTTATGAACTCACAATCACCCCTGGGCTAGACTTACGTCATTTTATAAAGGACAAAAATTTATCAGCTTTAGCACATCGCAGCAGGTAAGATAGCTGTTAGTTAAGCTGGTTCCCGCGGGCTTTGGTGGAAAACGGGCTGCAAAGGTGCGTAAAACTGCCGCAAGAATTAACATCATGGTCATTCAATGTCACGTGACCTACTAACCATCTCGGATTCAGAGGACACTTTAGGGAGGTGAAGGCGTGCCTTTTAAACCGACCTATGCAAATTTTAGCTTCTAAAACACAAATAGTCAGCATCTAAAATACCTCAAAAAAAAGAAAGAAAATAAAGGTTCCAAAATAGTTTTAGTAGTTTAGCCCGTACAAAGCATTTCCTTTCACAAAGCTGATCCTCCATTTTGGAGCCCATTTTTTTATTAATCCTAGCTCCTCCAAATTTGGGTGTTGGAAGCTGAAGATTTGTATGGGTTAGTTTCAAAGGTATTAAAATGGCTGCACCACATAACAATTTTATTAAAGTGCCTTTGAAACTAAACTTTAACGCTTAACCTTTTGGATCCGGGCTGTTTTTTGGAGAAAAAAAATTTCGACCCAGGTAGTACGACGACAGTTGAATCACAGACTTCTTTTCCATTGAAAAAAAAAGGTATAAACTGTCGTACCTGACGTATGAAACCTTGAAAAAATCCCCAGCTCCACAGGGTTCGAGTGAGAATTTCAAGCCCGTCCTTTAAAAAAAAGACTTATGGTACAACATGTGTACCGCCCGGTTCCTAAAGGTTAAACATATCTGCACCTTTAAAACTTTGGTTCAAATCTGAGACAACCGAGTCCCTTGACATGGAATGACTCAGTAGTTTTTGGCGCATCTTTGCAATGTGTTTCCTGCCAAAGCCATCGCGACTCAGCTCAGCCAGTAGCGAGCCGTTCCTACCTGATGCGGTGTGATTAAGCAGAAAAAAGAGTTTTGGCCTTTATAGAATGACGTAAGTCTGGCGCCCATGTTCTCTTGCTCTATGACTTTTCCTTTCCTTAAGGTTCAAAGAAATAGCTGCTAAAACCAAAGACGATTTAGTTTCCCTAGGATTTCCCAAATTTACCATAGAAGATTTCCATGACACAGTAAGTTGTTTAAAATCTTTAATTATTAATGTTATTTTTTTTTTTTTATTTATTCATTTTTTATTGATAATGTATATTTATTCATTTGCAGACATTTCTTCTAAGTTCTGTAATGAATAGAACTAAGAGATTTTGACACTAATAACAGAATTCTGTGAATTCCGTTCTTCAAATTCAAGGAATTATTTTATTGTTGTTCTGTTGAAAAAGAAAAATGATAATTTTGTATTTTTGCTCGGTATACTTTTTATTGTCAATTGTGTGGGGAAATTTCAGGAATTTAGAAAATCTTTAGAATTAATAATGTTTAAAAATTGCTCTTTTGTAGCAACCATTTGCATTTGGATAAGCTAACTTCTGACATGGAAATAAAAGAACACATG
>JAXGGA010011558.1:0-41996 GCA_038373865.1 Uloborus plumipes | reverse complement strand
ATTTTGTTTTTAAAGGGGGGGGGGGGTAGAGACAGCTACCAACCCCTTGGTTGTCCAAATTATGGGCTTGATAACTACCCCTATTCAATTAAAAAAAAAATCCGCCTGATGAATTTTCATTCATAAGCTCTTATTTTATACACTGAAAAAGGAGTTCTTAATAGCTCCGAAACACGTGTCAACAATTTGAATTCAGCTTTTTATGCATAATAATGTTATTATTAAGTGGATTTGAGCATTTTACGCTTTGAAACTGGTTGTAAGCCATGAAATAATGAACATATAATTTTTTTAGTGAAGAAATTTTGGCCCCCCTTACGCCCCCCCCCCCCCGCACTATTTTTGGGGGTGGCAACATCCGAATTCGTATTCTTGGTGCCAATAGGTTTCAGAAAAACCAACTGTCATAATTGTATCACAAAAAGCGCACGGAAATTAAAATTTGACCAGTTGCTCCTCCACTATAATGATTTAGTGTCTGATTATGAAATATGTCACTTTTGTCATTTACTTGTATTTGTAAGTACAATAACCTAAGGAATTTTTAAAACAATTTTGGAAATTCCATCAAGTTGATGAAGTTCAGTTTAATGCAAGCAAAAATATCCTTTCTAAAAAAAAAAAAAAAAAAAAAACACAGAAGGGGGGGGGGGGGGGGCTGAAAATCTTAAATATGTTTTTATGTACATATTTAAATGTTTGCATTAAATAAAAGTCTTAACTTCAAGTATAATTTTGTGCTTTTGATATTTGTTCAAAATATAAAATTGTACTAAAAATGTAGTTTTGGATAGTTTTGGACACATGGGTTTTGGACAGGACGGTTTAAACCGTGGTTTTTACCGTTCTGTCCAAAACCTTGCCAACCCTGATGACAGTTTATACCTTCTTTTTTCAATCTAAAAGAAATCTGATTCAACTGTCGTACTACCTGGGTCGAAAGAAAAAATTCTATATGGACAGCTCGGATCCAAAAGATTAAAACTTTCTTGTTGCTCCTAATATGTATTTACTGTTTATGTTTATAAATATTTGGGGATCATTTTCACAATAAGCTAATGCATTGTCACAGTTGTCTTATTCATATAAAAAAAATAAATTAATGTATCCACTTGCATAAAAGTTGAGAAATTTAGTCCAAATTATGAAGCTGAAAGTTAGTCGACTTTTTCAATGACCAAAATTTTTCCCAACAATTCTCGAGAAGGAGAACTCAAAAATATGCATTTTCCTGATTTTAAGCCAGCTATTTTAATCAAACGCTGACAAAGTAAATATTTGCACAGTTTGCTGTAATTTTGCTGATCTGACTGAAATAAATCCAATACAAGTACGGGAATTGCCATATTCCTGAATTTTCCGATAGTGGTTGTGAATTAATGCTCATTTCTAAAAGAGATAATGCAATATGGTTACAAGGTACGCTTTTATTGATATTAATTCATATTAAGAGACGAATAAGAAAAGCGAATCCTTTGCAAAAATCTCGACTAAGAAATGAGCCCTTATTGTGAAAAAGGAAAAAAATTGCTCAATTTTAAACATGAGAATGTTCACTGCATTTTTCTTCTCTTTGAAATGATTACTTTCAAAAATGGAAAATATCCCTAAAAGTGAAAGCTCAGCTTATACGCAGGTTCTCTATTCCCCCCTTCTCCTCCCAGATTTTTCCTCTAATAGTTGAGGGTCGACTTATAGGAGAGTATATACACTAAATAAGAACTGTCAATGTTTAAAATTTAAAAAAAAAGTAGCATAAGGTCAGGGATGAAAATCTTCCGCGGATCTTCGATTTTCCGCTTTTTGTATTTTTTCTTTCTTTCCGCGATCAAAAAATTAATTTTGCATCAAGTTTAGAAAAAAAAATAAAAATACACTCATTATTAAAATGAAGCTTAAAATAAGTTGATTTAAAGTAGTAGAGGTTGAAATTATTTCCAACTTCCAAAATAATGGAAATGTTTTTAGGATGCAGCAGGATTGAAATCTCAAGGATGACCTGCAATTATCGGCGAACTATGTACTCTATTTTGGCATGCTGCCAAAAACATCAGTTTGATTTGTAGGAGGTAGAAATTAAGAAAGTTCAGCTAAAATATTCGAGATCTTTGTCAAAAAATTGGGAAAATTATTTTGATCTTTAAAATTTATCAAAATAGCTAAAGACTATGCAATACTAATTAGAGAATTTGTTTCTTGAGATACACTTGTCTAATTCATCAAAAATTGCACCCCTCCTTTTTTTTTCTACATTGTTGTGAATGACTTAAAAATAAATAGTGAATGAGCAATTAAGAGCTTTTAAAAATGTTTACTTTTGATTTCAAGGTGTAAATTAAGCGAAAATCTTGCATGACTATTGACTAATTTCGCAGAATATAGCAAAAAAATCTATCCGAATTTTAAGTCACACAATTTTTCCTCCTTTTTGACTTTGAGCTGTTTTCTTCCTGCATAAGGTACATTTATATTTTACCGTTTTTAAAAATGTAATTCAGACTTACCAACATTAAGCAGGAACAGGGTGTCAATGATTTAAATCAATTGATTTTTTTAAAAAAATCATTGATTTAAATCACTTTTTATTTTAATCCTTAAAAAATTCTCTTGGACAATCCCAATTTCATTACTTTTACCATTTTCTTTTAGAGCTTTGATTTCCATCTAATAAATGGAAAAGTAATCCTACTCATCCCCCCCCTCCAGATGCTGGAAGGTTGCAGTCCAAATAATATGTATGCACAAATAGTGCTATTTGTTGTCTAATATGTGAAATAAAGAAAATACAGGGCAGGTGTTGCAAAGAGTGAATTGAGGGGGGAGGGACATGATAGAATGTGTGTGATATACTTTCAGTGAAAAGAAAAAACAAAAACAACCAAACAGAAGATGAATTTTGTATGCCTTGCATTAGCAACTGGGGGGGGGGGGGGCAGTCTTTATTAGTGGCTGAAATGGAACATATTCCAGCTTTACAAAACAAAAGCAAAATAAAGAGGGGGGGGGGCTGAATGAAGTGAGGATTGGGTTGAGCTTCCAGCCCCATTGAATGTTTATCCTAGCTAGTAGACAGGATTATTTTCAGATTGGCTCCTAACACTTTTTTCTGGGTTTCGTACTGGTGAAGCTTTACTTCAAAGGTGTTTTTGTATTTTCAAAAACTTAAAGGGAAGTTGCTCAAAAATAAAAATTAATAACTGAAGTTTCTAATTAAAAAAAAATCAAAAAAATCAGATTTAAATCAAAAAAATCCGATTTTTTTTTTTTAAAAATCATTGATTTTTTTACACCATGGGCAGGAAGCTCATGCACTGTGCACTCTTGCTTAATATTCATACTCCTGCCACCAGAAAAATAAATCCTGCTTTTAAAGCTATTGAAGTTGTTGAACTGAAATTTTGAAAGTGAAAATTTAGAAAACCTAATGACCCCCAAAGCAGAATACTGCTAAATTTGGAACGTACGTCGCAGAACAGTTATCTGAACTGCAGAACAATTCTGTTCAAATGTAAAGGAAAATTCTGAACATTTTCTGCAGAAATCTGTAGAATTTCTGCAGAAGAGGCAGTTTTCTAACTAAAGATACAATTTTGCAGAAATTCAGAACAATTTCTGCAGATTTCTTCAAATTAGAAAAAAAATATACAATTTCTGCAAATTATGCTTATTTTACAGAAAATAAAAAAAGTCGATTTTTTGCGATATTTACAGTAACTTTAAATTTACTTCAAATTGGACAAAATCTGCAGAATTTGCATAGAATTACATGTTTAGTAAAGATATTTGCAGAAAATTATGTTTGACTGTTTTTGTTTTATGCTCCTTGAGCATCCTGCCTCTGAGACTTGGTCTCATTATTAGCCATGTGCTGTTATTCTGAGTGAAAACATTGCTTCTAATGCAGTGTCAAAGCATTCAGAGCTCTTTGATGTTTGGAGGAGCAGACATAGTGAAGGGTTTTACATTTTTCTGTCAAGAATCTGTGGCCGCAATTTTAATTTCAGGCTTTGTTCTGCAGTAAGACTGAGTATTAAAAAAATACTCCTTTCATAGTCCTATATAAAACCGTTTTGATTTCAGGATCATGGTTTTTGAAAACTGTCATGTTTCTACGTGTACTGTACAGTACAAAAAGTACTTACAGAACAATTTTGGTCAAATGATTTTACGTTGCAGAAAAAGTCGGTAGAAACTTACGTGCGCAGATTCGACGAAGCTTTCGCGAAAAAATGTTAGACAGTATCTGCATTTCATAACATTTTTATTTGTTTCTTGCGACTATTTAGGAATGCTAATTGTACCTTTGTTGTATTTAAAGTTTCCCTCTCTAATCAATTGTTGCTGCGTGAAGAAAGTTATTTCTAATAATATAGTGAATAATCTTGAAAAACAAATGACATGAATCGGTGATTTGTGCCTGTGGTGTTACAATCCGAGGGGTCTTCTTGGCATGCCGGCGATGGTGCACAGATATGAAGCTTTACACCCCACGGTTTCTAGAACAGAAATTTCTTTTGGTTTTCAATTTTGTAAGGTTGGCAAGCAGAGCAATTTCATATGTTTCTGTATGTAAAAATTATATTAAAGTTGAGATTTTTTTGTATATGATTGATTACAACAGTTATACAAACTAAACTCAAATTGGATAGTTTCTAGGCATTACTAGCTTGTGATTAAGTTTTAAGAGTCTGCTATTAACAATTGTTTTGTTTAAAAAAGTTAATTGTATAAAGAAATAACTGATTCTATATGTATTTTTTCTTTCTGCAGGCGCTGTGTGGGACAAAAATTGAAGTACCTACTCTTTTTGGTGATAAAAAAGTACTTAAGATAAAAGACATAATTAGGCCAAATTTTGTTCACAGAATTCAAGGTCAAGGACTTCCTGTGCCAAAAGATCCTTCTAGAAAAGGAGATCTAATAATAGCATTTGAAATAAAATTTCCTGAACATCTGACTGAAAGTGTAAAAGCAACTCTTCAAGAAATATTGCCTTGAGTAGACTTGAATTTAAAGTGTCATCACTGTATTAGACTAATCTGTGGACATACCTGTTGTATTATCCTGAACTTTCCACACTGATCCGGTTACTGATGTGGGACATTGTTTCAAATTACTCTATTCCTGGATAAAATGGTTTGTATTGTATGATATGACATAATGAAATGAATGTATTTGGTTTGAAGAGTTCAGGTTTTGTATATAGGTTTATGTAAATATTGTGTATTATAGAACTTTTATTTTAATTTTATTACCCACTAAGTGTTGCAGTTCTAAATCACTGCATGTAAAGATTTAGGTGTATTTATTT
Source organism: Uloborus plumipes (assembly GCA_038373865.1). Taxonomy (NCBI): domain Eukaryota; kingdom Metazoa; phylum Arthropoda; class Arachnida; order Araneae; family Uloboridae; genus Uloborus; species Uloborus plumipes. The sequence goes on along the minus strand of JAXGGA010011558.1, from coordinate 36,685 downwards.
ATTGGAAGCATTTCGAAGATTTTTTTCTATGTACTTTAATGTATGAAATTTTGTTACAACAGTACAATTTTTTAAACAAATCATTAGAAAACTTTTTAATATTTTGATTTAAAAATAGTTACTACTAAAAAATACTTGTATATAGTAAACCAAAAAGCATCTTTTCTACAGTAGTTCATATTTAAAATTGCCCTTTTATCTAGAAAGGTCTTGTCTTTTTTGGGCTGGGGGGAAACACTACGTTATATCTTGAAACTTTTTAAAAAGTTTGATTGATCTTTTCTCGATGGTCCGTAAAATACTTAATTCCAAAGTTTATCCTTAAATCAGTTTGTGTTTTAAATGCTGAGAAGATAAATTTTACTTTGACCTCCGAAGCATAAAACACTGCACAAATATATTTTACCCCCCCCCCCCCTCCCATATAAGCAAAAAGAGTATAAATTCCATTTTTTTTTTAAAGGCATTAGTTGCTGCACAAAACAGCCAGCAGTGAGTCCAAATTTGTTTGGTCCTTGTTTTGTTGTATGAAGTTTTGAAAGAACATGTGCACTTCTATAAAATACAGTTAAATTTGGAACATTTCCAGAAACATTATTTATGTGATGGTATTTTCAGTTCTGTAAGGAACATATCTTATGAGTTACGTCTGTTACAGGAAAATTGTTATTTCTATATTTTTTGTGGATTTTTTTAAAATTTGACTGCATTATATATCAATATCAGTTCTTCATTATGTTCGTGAACCTAAACAAGAATATAACATTTCTAGTCCTTCTAAGCTGCTTTATGAAAAACTGATATGTCTGTTACCGTGGAATTGGCCCACAAGTCCTCAGCTTTTAAGAAAAATTCTGGAGTGGTTTTTGAAAATTAACATGTATTTTGTCTAAAATATGTAACCTTAGAAATCATAATTTTGCTATAAAGTTTATACTCGTAATTGTTATTTTTGTTAATTTGATTACTGTAGAATGTCAAAATTTGAACTGATTAGGAACATAGTTTGCTCAGATTATGGAAAATAACCAAAACTAAACCATCCAGGATAATAGTATGACATTTAATCAAATGTATACAAATAATGTATGTACAATGCTGCATGTAATGCTACAAAATGTAATTACATTTTTTAACAAATTAACTATCATTGTTTATTGAACATAAAGAAAAGATGGAAAATATTTTCTAGTAGGGGAGAGCGGGGCTAAAAGTTCCGCGGGTAAGTTGTTCCCTTTGAAATAGCTCAGCTAAGGAAAAAAAATAAATGTATTTTGTCAATACGTCGTGAAATAGAATGTTATAGCGCACAAATAGCAGCTGTTTTAGAAAGCCCAGTAGCGTTCGGTATATTAAAAGCCGAGCACGTGCATTACTGATCAACGAAAGTAAATATTTTTGTTTTTGGTGTTTTTGGTCTTTTAACCAAAATTTAATAGTTAGTGTTAAGTTTTTTGGTATTTTTCTATGAAGATAGATTGTGCACCCTAATACCATGCTCTGAAACTATTTACGTTTCGTTACGTAACATATAATTTGATGTTTTAAAGACATGTGCTTTTGGGGCTAGTTGTTCCCTTTTTTGGGGGCAAGTTGTTCCGTGAAACAACTTGCTCCAGAAAAATTAGCAACTATCCTGAAGGAATCTCTCTCCATATTCATCTGTACCAGTGATGCAGTAAATAAGTACACATATAAATAAATATTATATGTTACTGTGAAAGACCGAAAGTGAGATGGTACACTTTCACCAAAAATAAATCCTGAAATATTCAGTCTATCCGATAGATATATATTAGATATAAAATTTTCGAAGAGCAAACTATGTAATTCATCGAAATATATTTCATACTTTAATATAAAAGTCATATTTTTGGAGGATCGTATTTGAAATTTTAGCTTAATCCCTGTTATAACTAAAGAATGAACCAATTATTTTAGCTTATTAGCTGTTGAAGCTGTTAAGTATTACATGTTATTTTTACATGTTGCACTGTCCTTACTGTATTTTACCATATGAATGTATTTCAGTTTACTATTTACTAGATGCGTTGCCCGGCTTTGCACGGCCTACCTTGAGGATAAAACTTTTGTGAAGCGACGCGCGTCTAAAAGTCCCGATTAAATTATTCAAAGTGATATTTTGCCGACATCCAGCACAAAAAATCTGTTATAGACCCCATACTACTTCCTTTTTCTTAGTAGATGCTTTAAGTGTTAAAATAGTGCTTAGAGTGAGCAAGATAACAAATAAAACATTTACATACCTAGGTTGCCATGAAACAATGCAAAAAAAAAAAGTTTTATAATGATTACTTTTTTACATATGGCCGATTTTAACATCATTCAGCGGATTTTTTCTCAAAATATCGCCAACTGCGCCAAATTGTACCGGAGTTCAAGAAATCATTTTTTCCTCCCCAAATTTGTCGCCAACATGGGGATATGTCGCCAAGTTGGCGTCAAACACTTGGCAACCAAAAACTTGGCGATATATCGCCAAGTGATCACGCCAATTCATATCACTTGTGTCTACATTAAAATTAACACTGATTTCCCCCCCCCCCAAAGGGAGTAACCCCCCTGGGAACATTGAAATGCAACCACAAGGGAGGTGCACAACTGGACCTCCCTAAGAGCCTACATAGCAAACTAGAAGCTTCTACGTCCTACAGTTTTTGAGTTATGTGACATACATACGCACATACAGACGTCACGAGAAAAATCGTCGTAATTAACTCGAGGGTGGTCGATATAAAAGGAAAATATCTACCGGATATGTTGTAGATCTACCAAATAGATCTGGTAGTTTTGATCTATAAACAGATCGAAAAGGATTTTTCAGCTGGTTATATGTTGGTAGGTACATATGCACGTGCTGACAGGTTGAAAAAACTGCTCAACATTCATTCGGGAGTGAGCAAAACCCACCGACCGAAATTCGAATGATTTTTTTTTTCGCAATGACAATACTTCCTTTGCTACGTAAAAGGAAGTAAAAAAGTCGTAGTAAGTACGAGAAAACAATTGATTATTTAAACGATATTGTTGTACCCCTTAAATAAAGTTATACTAATATCAACCATTGTTTTTTTTTTCCACAAATTATGTTTTTAATGAGTTATTATTCTCGCAGCGTGGTTAAATTCGAAATCAGCATCGTTATTCATCGTCTTGTTAATCTCGGAACAACTTGCCCCACCCACGGAACAACTTGCCCCAAGGCGGGGTTTGTTGTTCCTTTGCGGCTTTACTTGTTATGAAATTAATTATTAAAAAATCTCACGAAATACAACTCAAAAAACAGTCTGTATATCAAAGGGACATATAATACTAGGTTTTAACCTCGGAATATTTATTCTAGAACCAAGTTTTCAAAAGGAATTTTGAGCTTGATTAAAAAACGGAACTTTTAGCCCCGCTCTCCCCTACTGTGTACTGAAACTGTTGTACAGTAATTAAACGGAATGAACTTCAAAAATCGACTATACACAAAAAAATTAATTTCTAAAGAAAAAATCTACTTAAACTGATTTTTAAAAAATCTAGGACATTATAACAGACAGTCTATGATATGATCTAAATCAGTCATTTATACAAAATGAAAGCAGAAACATTTTGGCATTTTCTAAAATTTTAAATTGAAAAAAAATTTGATTGCTTCCAGTATGAAATAAAAATGTTGTGTTAATAAAACAAATTTGTGTTGTGTTTTTTAGAAATTATCATTTGTGTTATTGTTTGAAACTTATTTCTTACTTAGTTTTGTAAAGCTGAGGCTTAACATACAGCCAGAAAAAACAGCATCTCTCCTCTCCCAATCTGCTCATTTTAGTTTTCATTTGTTATTTACAGGTTTGATTTCAGTTCTTTCTCTAAAGAGGGAAGGATTTTAGAGTTCGTACACTCCTTCAACACTGATACACCTTCATTTAACAAGTTGAAGTGCTCTTCAAACTCATACATTTTAGTGCTGACTCATTCAAAATTCCTCCATTGTTAGTTTAAGACTTTATAATTTTTCTCTGTAACAAAAAAATTAAAAGCATATAAATTTTCTTTTTCAATCTAATATTAAGACTCTTATGTCTTAAATTCTCAACCCCCCCCCCCCCCTTGGTTAACAACTGTTTAAAACTGAATTTCAGGAATTGTTTATTTTGAAACATTCTTGTTAAGTTTTCTAGTTTCAATCCCTTCCTCTGGTATTATCAGAGATGACCTAAAACTATGTTTCAAGAGTTTAAATTTCAAATGTCTAAAAGAGAATCCTTATACTTTCCCTAGCATCATCAAGAATTGCCTGTAATTTCGTTTTGAAGCCTCAGGTTTTTGAGCGCCATCCCTTCTCCTAATGTAAACAAGGATGTCTTGTGAATTGAATTGGGGGGGGGGGGAGGAACAACATTTTTGGAAATATGTGTTATTATAAAAATGGTTAAAGTTTAGAGAAAATTTGGTTTGAATTGTGGTAAAAACAATCCTTGAAAAACTATCTCTTTCAAAACTCATTAATTTGTGTTTCTAAATTAACCAAGAGAGAACCTTGAGTACTAACCTTGAAAGTTGGTTTAGTACTATTACGAGTTGGTTTTTATTAGGAATGCACTGAATATCAATTGCTTTAAGTTGGTAAAAAAACTTTTAACCTTTTTTTTTTTTTTTCAATTGGATTTATTATTTGGCTTAGACACCTTGTAAGAGGGATTTAATTTTTTTAAAAGTCATAAAGACTTTAATTAATCTCTACTAATAACAAAGCTGAAGGTTTGTCTTTCTTTCCTTCTGTCTGTCACGCGCGTAGCGCCAAAACCGTTCGGTCGATTTTCGTGCTACTTGGTACAAAATTAGTTTGTAGCATGTAGTTTTGCACCTCGAAGCGATTTTTCAAAAATTCCATTTCGTTTTTTTTTTCTATTCGAATTCTTAGCGGAAATTCGATAAAATAGGGAAGAAATGTTTCACACACATTTTCAAATCTTATGTCATTCGAAAGCTTGAAATTTTCTGCATAAAATGAAGTTTCTTCGAAGGTTCTACGATCAACAGGAGAGCTGTAACAATTGTTTTTAGAATCCCGAAATTCAAGGCTTACTGTCTGTTTGCGTTTTGTGCGCCTGGCAGCCACGGACGCTTCCATCTGAAAAAGGGGAGTTAGGTTTTTGGATGCGCACTACCCGATGACTTCAGCTTTTCTTCGCTTACTACTTCCTCGTTACTTTCCCCCCTATTTCGAGAAAGTCCGAAGACACTTGGCGCGTCCGCAGATGCTGCGGAGATCGTACGAAAAAAATTTTAGACAGTACCTTCAGTCAAGGCTTCACTAGATAGCGTTTTATACAGGCTGTTTCATTTGATCAAAATCCTTGGGATAAAAACGGATAGATGTCGCCTAGCGACATCTATCAAATTTTGTGGTAACTAACATTATATACAAATCAGATAATAAAAGACAAAATTAAAATTTAATTTGTTGGCGACAATTTTACAATTTTCCATTCAATTCTATTTTATTATATTTTAACGTCATTTAATAGCTTGTTCGATTTGCTGGTTTATTCTGCATTTTAACGGCTTGTTTTAATTAGTTAGCGAATTATTTTTCATTTTAATTGATTCTAATTATAATTAAACTATGAAACGACACTGGCACCGCAGAGCGATAAATGGCGATTTTGGAACTATAGTTCCATCAAAACTTTCGATGAGTTTAGATTGTCAAATTAATTTATTTGGCGATTTTTTTTACATTTTAATGGACATTTTGGAATGACTATGGCACTAATATCTTGAAAAGCACATCAAGAATTTGTTCTCCGTAAACTTTTGAGAATATTTCAATAACCGAGATCTTTGGTAGTATGTACGTTTCAATTATAGGTACGGTTTTTAACTTGGCGATGTATTTTCTTACCACCTAAGCGAAGATTAAAATTTTTAAGCTTGCATCGTCTTCATGGTTGCTTCTTTTCTCTTATTTTGCATTTTAATTTAAATTTCAATGATAATAATGGCTCGATATATTTATTAAACTTATTATGTTACATGCTAATGGAGCTTTTAAAGTTGATTTGGCGAGTTTTTTAACAAGAATTCTCACATTATTTCGCAGCTTTTTTTTCAGTTGGCCCATTATTTTACTTTCAAGTATTAAACGTATGTGTGAAATTAGAAACAAAAAAGGAAAGATTTCGGTGATTGGAAGTCTGGTTATCTTTCCCTATTGGCGTTAAATCTTTGTGGCCAATTTATGAGCGAGGGAAATACTTCCTTCGCAAACATAAACTAAAGAGCAACAAAATAAAGTAATTTTCGCCAAAAATTTGGCAACCACACCAGATTCCCAATTATCGAAATATTATCAATGTGTGAAATTTAACATAAAAAGAACATTACCTTTTAATGTTGTGTAAATGAAAAAAAAATTTACATTTGGTCGTCGTAATATTGTAGTTTTGTTTATTTTTTTCGTACTTGTATTGCTCTTTAGTACTAAGCAATTATATATGCTCATTTCGTTGTTACTAAAGAAATTAATATGTTTTGTTGTCAATCGTCTTTCCGTTGAACACCAATCGCTTCATTGCAGGGCATCAAAAGGAAATGTCTCTGCGAATAGATTCGCCATTTATCGCTCTGATGGGTCAACGCTGTCAAAATGAACATCTGAGCTTTTGCGTAGCAATTAAGATCGTGTGAGCAACAATAATGAAACTAAATAGTAAATAGAACAATCTTATTTCATTGCTACATTTTTATTTATCGGCTGCGAATTTAAGCGTATATTTTATTAATGCAGAGATGTCAAAATCGAACGCCATTGCTATATGTTGCTAATTCGAAGAAAGTAAACAATGAATGAATGTCGTATGACTGAATCATGAGTTGCGACCAACTTTACCTGAAAAGGGAATTTATTTCCCCTAAAAAGCAGTACTAATAAGGCCTTCGGCCAGGGTCGGACTGGCCATGTGGGCATTCGGGCAAATGCCCGGTGCGCCGCTCTAAAAAGCGCCGGTCGACAGTCGTTTTTTTTTTTTTTTTTTACTGTATTAATTTTTGTTTGTTTAAAAACATAGTTTTTTTTTTGTCGCCTTGTTCCAAATGACAAGGCGTTTCTCTAAACAAATCAGGAGGCGCTTCCAAAGCTTCAAGAAGCGCGCCGAGGGCGCCCCTTTATCAGCGACCGCCTAGTCACTCGCCGTACTTAAAACGCAAATACTGCTTCAAGTTTCGGCGTCCCTGGGGGGAGTTTCCTTAAAGCTTCAAGGGACGTGCCAAAGCAGCCCCCTTCTCACGGACCGAAGGCGCCTAGGCGCCCTTCGTATTTAAAACGCAAATACTACTTCAAGCTTCGGCGCCCCTGGGGGAGCTTCCATAAAACTTCAAGGGAAGCGCCGAAGCAGCCCCCTTCTCACGGACCGAAGGCGCCTAGGCACCCTCTGTATTTAAAACGCAAATACTACTTCAAGCTTCGGCGCCCCTGGGGGGAGCTTCCATAAAACTTCAAGGGAAGCGCCGAAGCAGCCCCCTTCTCACGGACCGAAGGCGCCTAGGCGCCCTCTGTATTTAAAACGCAAATACTACTTCAAGCTTCGGCGCCCCTGGGGGGAGCTTCCATAAAACTTCAAGGGACGCGCCGAAGCAGCCCCCTTCTCACGGACCGAAGGTGCCTAGGCGCCCAAGTACTTAAAACACCAATATTGCTTCAAACTTCGGAGCCCCTTATTATGCACTAACCCACGGACAAGCGGAACAAGCGGCCTCTTGGGGTGACGAACCGAGGGGGCGCCGAGTGCATCAAGCGGAAATAAATTTAAAAAATAAATAAATATAAGTTTTTGAAGTGAACTAGGAAAATAACTAAATTGTCTTTTTATTATCTCTTTGGATTTGACACGAGGAATAGGAAGTGAAAAAAATGAACAGAGAAAAAGAAAGGGGGTGCGAAGTAGTAAATGGTGGGATTTTAACCAATACTTGCTACATTTTAATCCAAAATTACCAATCTAGAAGGAAGATTCTGCTAACAAAGGCCAATTGAAACTAGCATTACAAAGCGATGTACGCACTTTGCAATGCAAAGCGATGCAAGTCAGAGGCGTAGCAAGGGGTGGGGGAATCGGGCGACAGCCCAGGGACTCGCGTCTCCACTTTGTCCCGAATTTTTCACCATTCGAACTTTGTTCCGAAGCAAAATTTAACGAAGTATTCCGAATCATAAACTTGAAAACACTATTTGTTCTCGTTAAAAATAAAAATAAAAAAAAAAAAAATAAAATAAAACAACGAAGGTGCCTCGCCGAAATTTCGACGCGCTCTGATATTTATTAACCACAGTTTTATCTGCATTCAAGTAAAGAACATCTGGTGCCCCCTAACCTGGCCAAGAGAACAGTGTGTGACTTTTTTTTTGAAGGTGATGCCATAGGATCATAGGGCCCAAAAACAGACTAAAATCGAAAACTCGAAAATATTGGTTTTAGAAATTTACCGGGATCCAGCTAGAAGGTCCAAAACTAAAAGGTCCATGAACAAAAGATCCACGTTCAAAAGGTCCGCGGGTTAGAAGGTCCGCGAGACATAGGGTCCGCTAGACAGAAGGTCCAAGGGCCATAAAGTCTAAGGAGCATAAGGTCCAACAGCCAAAAGATCCACGAACAGAAGGTCCATATTTTTGGACAGCGATGGCATAAGGTCCAGATTTCTCAGCGGGGTGGACAAAAGGTCCAGATTTTGGGTTTATCTATTGTCTTCAACTTATTTTGTTAAATATTCAAGTTTTACATGGTAATTACCACCATAAGTGGCTATAATTACTTCAGTCTATGGCTAAAATTGTTTTAGCCAAAGGTTAAAATTATAAAGTTTGAATACAAGGGGGCCCCTAAAAAGTACTTGGCGTAGGGCCCGGGATATCTTAATCGGGTTCTGCCTCTCAAGTCTTTCTTTAAATCAGGTTGTAGGTGTAAAAACATAGGTGTAATTATCGGGCCCTGCCGAGTGACCTGGTCTACAGAGCCTGATTACTGAAGGCCCCGCTGCTTTTAAGGGCCCCTAAATAGTTAAAATTGATTTCGAAAATGGCTGAAATTGCAAGGTTGACTAGATGGAACATAATAGCGGATTTGGGCGGAGGGCAGTCCCTCCCCTTACAAAGGATAGATTTTTTTTTCCACTGAATAAAGTTTTCTTTAATTTTTTTTTTAATATCAGATGTTAAATTTTCTCTTGTTCACTATGAACAAGCTAATACCATATCTTAACATTAACATAGGAGTTACGTTAGAATAGGAGATTTTTACAAAAAAAAAAAGCCATAATTGGCTTATTTAGCTACCTTAATTCTAACATTCTAAGGCAAAGGATATCACATTTGTCCGTTGATACTTTTTTATAGTATTAAGAATAAACGCAAAAAATGCAGGACGTGGTTTATTCGTGTGTGAATATCTCTTAACGAAGTCACTCCAAATTTCTGCAATCGAAGAAGCCATTGCAATGAGAGTATAAGAATTTCATAATTTTTTTCGGGAACGTAAAAGGAAGGTCATCAAATGGAATTTTCCCGCGAGGTGTTTTAACGCAGCCTAATGGAAAACAGAAGAACTTACTCTTCTGTCCCCTTGTCGTCAGAACAAAGACCAGCTGGTAGCCTGGTAGAATTTCATGTACACGACCTTCAGCAAACAGAAGTGACCTTCAATCTTTCCCTAAGCATTTTGCACTCCCAAAATTGAAGTCAACAAGTGGATGGGGACCTTTACTCGCCCCCTCTCTCTGAGGAGAAAAATGGAGAACGATTCGTTCGTCGCTTGCCATGAGGAGAGAAAAATTCTAGGAAAAGCAAGTGAGGACCAATCCCTCAAACCAGGAAGGGCGTAACATGAAAACATGAAGCACTATCCTAGGGCCCTAGGGGACAGCGTTTTCTGACTTATTTCCCGTTCAGAAAGCCGTTTTGGTACTATCTCTATCTATTTGGTTTAAAGATGAACGAATTAACGGGTGCGTTTGCTCCACATTTAAAGATATTTTATAATTTATTTCAAAGTTTTTGATACTTTTCTATTTTCTGCAAATAACTACTACCATGGATGAGTACATTATTCAGAAAAAAAGAAGCTACAATCAACTACTGAGGTATGTTTTATTTAATAGACTGTTTAAAACCTCTTCGCCAGAATTATCAAACGTTGGTTCGGCGGACTGGCACTCGGTTCGCGGAAAATTTTGACTGGTCCGCAGATTTTTACCAGTCATGGAAAAAAAAATCCGATAAAAAAAGGAGAAAAAAAAATAAGATAAAATTTTATACAATATTTTTTACGATAATGCCGTAGTATTTATAAGGTGAAAACATTTTTTTTTTCATTTGATTGTAGGCAGTATCTAAACGTGATCACATTTTGCAATTGTTCCGTCTAATGAATTGAGAGCACTGGATGCGTCTCCAAATTAAAAAAAAAAAAAGTTGTACTTTATTTTAGAAGTTTTGATAAATAATCTGTTTTTGCTTCAAAGATTTTTTTTTACGAATTTATAATATGAAAAATGATTGCATTGTTTATCTTTACATTTAAAAATTGTTGTACAGAAAAGGTGGTAAAAAGGCTACTGTGGACGGTCTTAATATTTTTTTAACACTTAAACAGTTTTAAATAAACTAAAAACTAACACCGTCCTTAAAAACTTTTTTACCAATATTTTCGGTCCGTGTGCCAAAAGAGGTTGAGAAATACTGGAGTCTTTTCAACTACTGTCCGTATTTCAATAATAGAGCTCGTTTGTTTAATATTTTATGCACTTTCTGATTTTGTTTGTACTTCCCTGATATTTTTGAAACGGTCCTGTATCCTACTGTTTGGTTTTTTTTTTCTCATGCATTTTTAGTATTTTTTAAAAGTACCTAGTAGGGGAGTGTGGGGCTAAAGGAAATAGTTATGATACTTACTGCACAGTTCAAAATGAATAATTTGATTTTTTTTAAACTACATTACACGACAAAGAACAATGCCTTTTTCTCACAAAACTTGCCTTGAAATATCATTTTGTGTTTCTGTCAGTAAATTTGTACCTTTAAAAAACAAAAGCAGAAATGTTCACTTATTATTTTTTGTGGGATAAAAGGAAATTTACAATATTTTTCAAATTAAATGCTTTCTATTAAATTATCAAAGTATTTTTGATCAAATGAATGAGTGAATAAAAGAATTAAGGAGTATATGAATGTTCGATGAAAATCTAAAGGAATTAATAAATAAATTAATTGAGTAAAACATGAGAAATATAAATGAGTGTATTAACTAGTGAATGAATTAGACAATTGGTTAGATGAAAAAATGAATAAGTGGATTACTTAAGGAAGAAATGTAACTGAACTAAGTACCAAATGTGATTAAGTAAGAGGTTTAATAACTTATTGGATTGCAAATGAATTTAATTATTTCACTTTGCCCCACATGTACTTGACTAACTGCACAAAACATTAAAATAAAAATAAGTTATACAATTATAAGTTTAATAGTAATAAAAATAACTATTAAATAAATATTGCACCAAATGTTAGTGGCTCTCACTTAATGTTTTAAACGTTAATAACTTTATCATTTTATTGTTTCATTTTTTTTTACTTTCAACAAAATCATAATATAACTATCAAGTTTTAAAAATTATCCTGAATTATCATATCCTCGCTTAATTATTTCTAGATAGCTGGCGCTAAAAACAGAGTAAATATAACGCCGGTTCGGGGTTTGCTAATCAAGAGCAGTACTTTTCCTCGTTCTAACCAAAACTAAGAACTCTTCAGCTATTGAGAGCGCTCATAAAGACCGGCGAAATATGTCACATAAACATGTTTAAGCAAAATTTTTAAGAGGAGAACCACTTTTAACTCATCCCCCCCCCCTGAATTCATTCTTGTAACCACCCCTGGGGAGAACCATTTTTTATTCATTGCTCCCCTCCCAGAAATTATTCCTGTATCAGCCCCCCCGGGGGGAGGTCACGAGCCCCCTCTTCCAATCCCAATTTGCTGGACACTTGCGCTTGGCAACCCGAAATTTTTCGAAATCAACACGAAAATCAAAGCTAGAATATCATTTACAGTTATTTTCATTTATTTCTTCTATGTAGAATACCCACATGTCTGGGGGAGGGGGGAACGGGGAATACCAGCCGTCCGTCAAAAATGTCAATGTTTGAGACCTGAATGTTTCCAATATTATGACGAAAATCGTCAAATTGATTTTACCGTCTGGAAGATTGTTTTGGCAAGAACCCTTAGAATTGTCAATAATGTTAAGTGCAAGGTCGCTGGGGGATGTTCTTCCCCTCTCTGCGCCAGATTTTATCTTGACCTTCTCCATGTTTGTTGCGTTACTAAAATGATAATTTTAGATGGGTCAGGGCTCGTACAATTAGTCAAAACTCCTCCAGCACTCCTTCATGTAAGTTTTTTTTTTTTTTGAAGGGCCCTTCAAACTCATGTATTTTGGAACGAACTAAATCCTTCAAAACTCCTTCTTTTTTTTTTAATTTAAGACTATATTTTCTTCCTCTTAGAAAGTTGTTTTAGACCAGTGTTTCCCAACCTTTTTGAGCTCATCGCCCCCTTCACGTCACTGACTGACCTATCGCCCCCCCCCCCTTTCTTCCTCAAGAAAACTCCCATAAATTTGGCACAGTTGAACATCGAGATTATTAAAAATATAAGTACCTGACTTTAATTTGAAGTGAAATGTACGCAATAAAGCAATTATAACCAATCACTTTTATACTAAAAAAAAAAAATAATAATAAAATACCTTTATTTTTTTTTTCTTTTACAAAGCGAACTGATAAGCATTTGAAGGGTAACATCATCGACTTTTCAAAAAACAGAAGTACATTTTTCAAGATATTATTTTCTTTTCTACACTGGAATATAGCAGAATTAAAATCATTGAAACTTAAAATTTGAAGGAAAATAAATTGAAAATATGAAAATTCATAAAATTGAGTGACTGACAAAATACTTCATAAGGTTCATCCTAGGTGCAAGGAGGAAGCTCTTGAACTTGAACTTGTTTCTTTCTTAATTTGTGTTAAATTGTGCGAACTCTGAACAACCGGTTTCGTACATGTTTACAATTTCGATTTTCACTACTTTCGATTTTATTACTACTGTTTTACCCATCGTCCCTTTGAGGAGCCAAATCGCCCCCTTGGGGGCAATCGCCCCCAGGTTGAGAACCAGTTTTAGACAAATCAATTTTCTTACTTTCTCAATTACGGAAATGTTATTATCAATTTTCCATGTCGTAAGCAAAGCAGTGATTTATCACCAAATCCTTCGCACTGAAACAGTGTAATATGAATAAAATTTAGAATAAAACATTATTTATTTGCACTTTCATAATTTATAAATTTATTTCATAGCTCATCAAAATAATGTGGCAAAAATAAAATAAATCAAGCAATTCAAAGTAATTAAAACTATCCCAAAATGTATGTAATTATCTCATATTATATGTCTCAAACACTTTTTAAAATATAGGGTTGGTTCGGGTAAGTGGGCCACTGGCGTTAGTACCCCCCCTCCCCTTAAAACTGAAATCCGCATATATTTTTTGCTTGTGTGCCGATATGAATAGCGCAATAAACCAACTATTTCTATCAGAGATAAACACGGCTTTATGAGATAACTGGAATACGTTTCATCGAGAGAAATGAAATGTTTGAGTTTCCTTTTTCATTCCATGTCATCATGATATAGTGTCAAAGCAAAAATTAATTATTTTTAAGAAATAATTTTTTTGAAATAATGCTATTTATTGATTTAAAAAATGTTAGCTTAATATTTTCCTTCATTTTTAGATTATTTATTCTTAATAATGAATTGATTAGTCCATGCAATTAATAATTCAGTTTAGTTTTTCAATCATGACGTATTTAAATAATTAATTATGTTTCTTGAAATTAATTAAATAATTAATAATTGATATAAATTTTAATTAATGTAATTGGAGAGGCGCCGGTTTTCATAGGATGCCCGCGCCGAATTTCATTCCCAGTCCGACCCTGCCTTCGGCATCAATTCACTCTGTACTCCACTTCAGTAAACTATATCAATATTTTTTAACCCTTAAAGATAGGATGAACATCACTTTTTACAGCAGAAACAATGTGCTAATAAATGTAAACAAACATTTGGATGGTCCTCGTTCAGCGCTCTCTAGCGGGCAAATCTTTACCATTGATGTTTTGAGTAATGAAGCAGCCTGTATAAAACGCTATCTAGTGAAGCCTTGCTTCAGTAAAGCAAGCCAAACGATTCTAAAATGGTTTTGCTCAAGAATAAAATTTGTTTGAAAGAGAGATCAAATGAACTATTTTATCAACGGAAATCAACTTTTCATGTTGTTACCATGGATACGTGTTCATACTTATTTTTGTTTCGTTATTTTTCCAGCGTTGCCAGACGTTATATTGTTGATACTACGGTAGTATTTTCTGGCAACCCTGTTCCCAATATACTAATGACTTAATTAAAAGATTTGGCGGATTTTTTTTTTTTTTTTTCATTTTCAGATTTCGCATTTCAGCAACATTGATTTTGGCAACGTTTGGAAACAGTAGTATTTTGTAATATTTTTTTTAGAGGAGGCGTAGTATTTTTTTGTTTCAATTCTCTGGCAACCCTGTCTTTTTCCCGGTGAAAATGCTTTAGGACCTTACTTGGCGCGTTTTCGAAAAGTCACCAACTGGCGCGTTTTTGCATGTCTCGCGGAATTGAAAGCTCCGAGAGAAACTATGCAAAATAGCCAGGGTTACCACGCTTGGCGCGCCTATCGCCCATTTAGCGAGAAAAGGGTACCTAAAGCACAGATTAACCAAATATCGTATCAATTGCGTTGTTGCATCGTTCTTTTTAAAGTGTTTCATTTCGGAATATTTTGTTTTGTTTTTAAAGCTAGGAAATAAAACTTTCTTCTTCTTTTAACTTCGGTAAGATTTCTGTTGGTTTCTGTGAGCAACAAAATTGTTCTTATTTTCTCTTTTGGCTTATTTTTGTGCATCTCCCCTTGGGGTTGCATTCGAATGTTCCAATGGGGTGTTTTACCCTATTATGGAGTAAATCAGTGTTCATTTCAATGCAGACAAAAGTGATATAAATTGGCGCGACCACTTGGCAATATATCGCCAAGCTTTTGGTCGTCAAGTATTTTCCGCCAAGTTGGCGAAAAAAAATTTTTTTTTTTTTTTTTTTTTTTTTTTTTTTTTTTTTTTTTTTTTTTTTTTTAATTTGGACTCAATTTGGCGCTATTGGCGATATTTTGCGAAAAATCCACCGAATGATGTTAAAATCGGCGATATTTAGGAGATTAATCATTGTAAAACATTTTTTTGCATTGTTTCGTGGCAAACTAGGGATATAAATGTTTAAACTGTTATCTTGCTCACTCCAAGCACTATTTTAGCACTTAAGGCATCTACTAAGAAATTTACGCGTAAAATTAAGTAGCGTGGGGTCCATACCAGATTTTTACATCATACTTTGAAGGAATAGTTGAATTACAACTAAAATAGAGCATTTTTTCTGCTATATCGATTATTTTACAAATGAACTTTTAATTTTATACCACGGGCAAAGCCGTGCGGGTACCACTAGTTGTTTATAAAAGCTAAATATTCACATTTGTACCTATTTTTTTTTCAATGGTTAATCAAATAATCATGACAACTTCAAATTCCATTTCCTCATAAGTACAGCTTTCTAGGAGGGAAATATTGCCTGAAAATCTATTAAAAAATTACTATTCATAAATGGACCTTGGTGTAGATAGTCAAAAAAATCATTCATTATGAGTTAAGGCATGAGTAATTATAACTAATCAAGTCAAAATCTTGCAAATACCAATTTGTTTCTATCCCAAATAAAGGTAAAATTAAAACCATGTGTTCTTAATAGAATATAAACATGGTTACTTTCATCAGCTGATGTACTGTACATTGCGTAACTTGAACATTCAAAACATCTATCAGCACATATTTTATTCTAAGATTTTATAAAAAAGAAGTTACAGATAGTGTTAAAATTCTCTTAATGTGTCAGTAAAAATATTTCAACAAATAAAGAATTGGGCTTTACGAAAATCATTGTTTTTCATAGTAGATTCCTGTTTTTATGTGCTTAGGAACAAAATTTCTTTAAAAAAATAACATTTTCATTAAAAGCCTCTTTTTAAAAGGCAAGTTTTAAAATATTTATCACTTCGACTTTTATTATATTGGGATAAAAAGAAAATGTTGAAATGTAAAATTTTGGTATTAAATTTTATTTCAAAAGCAGAGTTGCACAGATATTTTGATTTTAAAATTCGATGCATCTCTTTTTTATGCTGTAAAAATGCATAGCCGATAAAGCGCATAAATATTCGCCAGAGTAAAGATTTATATACGCTATAAATTGCATCAATGTTACATAACTTATCTCTATAAATCTTAGGTTGTTAACAAATTAGACAGCAAAATGAAGTTTTGACTGAAATACCCTTTTTGGCTATTTTGAAATGTAAAAAGCTGAAGGGGAAAAAATGAAGACAACATACTTACTTTCTCCATATAATTTCAGAAAAATAAAGTTAAGGAAGATCAATTGCCCTCCTAGAGGAAAACTCGGTTTGCAGTTACCAGCCCATCTATACTTTACTTTTTTTTCGAAAAATTGGACTAAAGGAGTTATATTTCAACGTCATTATTGGTCAAGTGACCTTATTCTTAGAAAACATTCGAGACACTGCCAGAATCGGGACTGATAGCTAACAGACCAGTAGGTTACCTCCTTTTAATTTAGTCCCATTTTAATCCTTAAAATAACATGAGAAACCATGTATAACAAACAGTTGTCTTTTTTTTTTTTTTTTTTGTGAATCGCCAATACTAACATTTGATTGATACTAATTGATTAATCGATATCTTTATTCTTAGAAAAGTGGAGGGGCCCTCCCTCCTTCTTCATTTTTGAAAGAGAGGGGCAATCGCCTTCCTGTGCGAGCCACCTATGCATGTTTTTCTGTGTGATATATAATATAATTGTACTGAATTTATACAAATCTGATTTTACTGCTGCAGTCTGCTCCAAATTTAATGCAGTATCGCTAATGCTCCAGTCGTTCTGTCAGTTTTCTTGAAATCAAAAAATTGGACAAGAACCCTGTACACAAACTTAGTCAAAGTCTTTTTGCCAGCATCTCGCTGAAAAATAGGCTGTTGAAAATGTCGAAGTAGTCCTTGTTTGCATTCCTGTCCTTTGTTTAGAATTCAGGGGCACTCATCTCCCTTCTCGAGGGTGATGGCGGCTCCTTCAAATGTGACGGAGCACAGCACACCCCCACCCCAGAACAGGAGTCCCCGCTTAAATGAGGTCAGAAGACCCCTTTCAACTTACCCCCCCCCCCCGAAAAAAAAAAAAATAATGGCGCATTCTTCACCATGAAACTCGCTCCCAAGTAAACACCAGGAGCGCCCCGCTAGGAGGTCACTGTGACCTCCCATTAATTAATTTCCGTATTCGGCACTTTTGCTGACGATTCGGTAATTTGAAGACCATTGCAACATTGAGATTATTTGTTTGTTTGTTTTTTTTTTTCGTTAGAGAAGTTGTTTTTAAAAAGATACCTAATGTTTTTTCTCACTAAATGTTATGTATGTACGACATGTGTGCATGCTTGTATTTTATCATTCGGTAAAATTGGAACTTCATTCGGCAAATTGATAATTGTCCCCCTCCCAAAATTTACAGTTCGGGGCGCCCCCGCTGTAGAACTGATGTAAAAAACACAAGTATTTTAATGTAACCAATGCGTATTTCCTCAACTTGCAACAATTGGGTTCTGACATAATCACACCGAGAGCTAAAAGCTCTGAAGAAATGTTGGCACGACAAACAAGGTAGTCGAGGATCGCGTGGACATATCTGCAAACTTCATGTCAGAGTGGATTCATGCGAAGTCAGATTGCGCGCCTCTCCGGAAACCTCCGGTCTTGTGTATGCGAGTGACTGAGAATAAGCAAGAATAACCTTTACTATATTTAGTTTTGCGGGACGTGGAGCACAAAAATAATCGTTTCACTCTCTGCTGTCAACGATGACCAAGTTTATTTCTTCTTGCGTCATTTTTTCGGGCTGAGTGTGCCAGTTCTACCGTGGGAAACACGAGTTATTGCTCCTTTTATGTTTTCAAAACTTTCAGTCACTGCCACGAAACTTAGGAGATAACTAGTTATTAAAGGAAACAATGTATGAATGATCCACAATAATATAAAAATTAGTGTTTTCTCTGCTAAATTACAAGAACTAATTTAAGAGATTAGCATTTTCAATGAAAATGTCTCGCAGATATTTTCATTATTTATGAGAGGAACAAATGCTTATGTGTCACAAATGCAAATTGAAAAATTAATTACATTTTTTATCAAAATCAAACTTTAATTGTTTACTGAACACAAAGGAAATTTTCTTAAAACTCAATGCGAATGTGTTCAAATTTTGGACGCTCTACTGTATTTTCAGCAACTTCAAAACAAAAGGAAAACACTCTTTTTAGCGGAGTTCTTTTCCTTGTCACGCAGAATCTTACATTCCTATTATATAAACAAGTAAAATGTAAGTAGTACAAATATGAAAATTGTGTTTGATGCACTATATGGCTGAGGTGACCTTTTTTACATCCCGTTTTAAGTGGGACAGCTGTGTTTTCAGAAAGGCAGTCCTGTTGCGCCAGAAAAAAGCCTCGAGACGGCGAAATGTCTCGCTTTCGAAAAGAGAGGAACCTAGAGGAGAAAATTAACCTACAGGAACTACTATATTTTTTTCAAGTAAGTGACTCGATAACTGGCAACAATTTGAATCCGAGAACTTTCTCAAGCATCGTTGTTAAAAAATACATTTCATGTTTGTCAACCCCTGATGCACTCCTAGACAAGGCTTTTTCTCTTATGAATAAAAAAGCATTGGCAGTACTAAAGTAGTTGTAAAAAATTCTTCTATGAGCTTTTTAACCGGAATGAACACTAAATATACTTTGCAAATTTGTACGTCAGAAAAAAAAAACAATCTATTGTATTATTAAATAAAAACTAAGAAAAGTTTTTTGAGCAATGAAAAATTGCTATTTAACCTCATTTTCGACCGTAGTTGAGACATTTATTTGAGAAACCACCCAAACGACAAAATTTCTAATTTTAAGAAAACATCCAATTCTTCACGTTAAACTATTTAACAGCGATTACAACAATATTTACAGAAAGAAATATATCTAAATCTGCAGATATTTCAGTTTCAAATATTGAACTCCTAATCGATTTTTTTATAAATAAGCGGTAAAAATACTTTTTCGAATTTTTAGAGTTTGTCGCTTGAGTGGTTTCTGAAATAAACGATTCAGTTGCCGTTGTGGTTCCTTTTTCAGATGGGACCCGGAGCCGCTTTATCCGTCCACCTGCTCCTGGTTCAGGTCCTCTGGTCATCAGACTACGCTCATCTTGGTGGTGGCTCCCATATCCTACACACACGTCTACCCTTACGCCAACATAATACATGCATATAAACAGAAACACACGTCTACACACGCATACCTATCGCAATTTGTGATCTCTAAAAACATAATTTGGAATAAAGGTGTCAAAATTCAAGTTTTTTTTTTTTTTTTATTGCTCTGAGTGAATTTAATTAGATTTGAGTTTTTTTTTATTATATTATTTTATTTCTTAAACCCCAAAAGGTTTCGCCCCCCCCCCCTTGATGAGTAAAATATTTGATCTCAACTATAGCACGTCTACAATGCCTATGTTTTCGTGATAACTTATTTAAAGGATATCTAGGCTCGTGTACCCTCATATTCATCTTATAAACCTCCCATGTTTTCTTTCGTTGACATGAACCCCTGACTTGTGTGGAAAAACACACACATATCGGGGCACTTGCGGAAATCAACGCATGAAGTTTCGCTTTCTTACAGCTACACTCTTAATGTGGAAAAAACATTTGTACAGGGTCATAGCTGAACCTTTTTTCTTTTTCTTCTTCTTTTTTTTTTTTTTTTTTTTGTGCGCGCTTGCGTGTGTGTGCGTGACTGTTTATTTTCTCCCATCTTCGCTGTCTTTTGAATAGTTTTTCTCTTTTGCTTGCGCTCTCTTTCAACAGCTATGTGCTTACAAGTTTCACCTGAATGTCCTTTAATGGTGAATTTTCTGACACAATAGAACTGACAAAAATTTAATTTAAAATGATATTAATTATAAAATACCTAATTTATGTCATTTCACATTTAATTCAACTGGGGCGTCAGCAACACGTATTTTCGCTACTTTGATACTGTTCGAGTGAGAAAAACTAAGTAACAAGAAAGTGAATAGGTGCTAGAATCGAAATGATAGTTTTGTGAAGAAATTCACTTTGTTAGCTCAAACAAGAAATTACGGTTGCAGGAATTAGTAGATTTTTACTCCCACCCTTACACAAAAAAGACTGGAATTTAAAGCAGTGGTGAACTTAAAGCAGAAGGTGTACCGATAAAGTAGGGAGTCAGAGGGAATACGGAAGGGGGGGGGGATGCCCCCATGGTTGACTTTCTGTGGAAAATTGGGCTATATTATTATATTTTTAAGGTTAGCATTGATAAAAGATCTTTTCAAATAAATTAAAATCTCGACCTCAAAAATCTCCCTCCTTTCAGCTCAAAGTTTCATTTCAATTTTTATAAAATGACATGAGACAAATATAAAACACACTTTTAAGTCGGTTCTTCTTCTTTAAACTCGTGAACTTATCAATACTAGCATTTTTCGATCGATCAGTGATAATTTTGAACTCAGAAAAGTGCGGGGCAATGCCCCTCTACTTTTGAAAGCGAGAGGGTAGAATCACAGACTATAGAATCTCCCCCCCCCCCCCCGGTACGAGCTGCTTGTGACGTAGAAGGTTTTTAAACACCCTCTGAAACCTTGGTTTCCATTTCACTCCTCCAGGAAAGCTTTTTCTAACTGACGTTTTGTGGGAGATAAAAAAATAGGTGGGCAGCAACTAGTTTGCCAAGCATGTACCAAACGAAGCACGTTTTATTAGGTTAATGCTACCAAGTTGTCTGTATGCATTATTGCAAATAAATATGTCCACCTGCAAGCACGAGTGTGTACGGGCGATTCAAATAAAAACGTCCATTCAAATAAAAAAAAAATCTACCATTCCAAAGGAGCTAAAGGGTCGGTCCATCGTGACTAACGTAACATTCAGAGCTGATTTTATAACTCCTTTTACTTGAAACGTAGAGAATAAAAAATAATTTTTTTGTTGTCTTGGTGGATTGAAAATGTAAATGGTATATATTTATCATTTATGCTAAAAATTTAAAACAAAATTACTGACAAGACATATTGTTTCAACTGAAACAGCATTGTGACGAACGTAATATTTTTGTAACCCTAAAAAATAATGCTCATGTTATGAGGCAAACATTTCTGAAAGTTAACCAAGTGTTAAAAATTGATTGAAATATTTGAAAAGTTTGTAAAGCTGGCTTTTAAAAATATATAGCTCTTTTATTAAATCTTAATTTTTTTTTTGTCTTAAATGTCACTTTTACTCAAGATGGAATGTGACTAACGTAACGTGACTAACGCAACCATCAAATAAGAAGCAATAGATACCTTAACAACTAAGAAAATAAATATCTTTGTGCAACAAATGTGAGGAATAAATACAACGTTAAAGAAGCACAAATACACAGGTATACTGCAGACACGTGTTTCGGGGCTACAAGGAACCCCTTTTTCAATGCAATGAAGTGTGAGCTTTAGGATGAAAAATCATCCGATAAAAGCTTATATCGGATGATTCTTCATCACAAAGCTCACACTTCATTGGATTGAAAAAGGGGTTCCTTGTAGCCACGAAACACGTGTCTGCAGTATACCTGTGTATTTGTGCTTCTTTAACGTTGCATGTATTCTTCACCTTTACAACTATTTATTGAGACTAATTTCAGTGATAATTACATTACTTTTTTATTTGTTTTTTTAAATTTCTTATGCTGCATGATTAATTTTTTTCTGAAAATTTAAATTGACTGTTCCCTTGCAACTTAACTGGGCCATTCAAATCCTTGATCTGTTTCTTTCAAAAATTTAACTTTGTACGCGTCTGAATTTTCATCAAAATCTAATATTCTTCCAATGTGCCAGTTGTTATTATAAAAAAACTCCGTAGTATTTTTGAGCTATGTATTCTTTCTTCAGACTTACTCCTTCATCAAACGGTGTTGTGTCGCCAGAATTAGAATACAAGCTGACACAGAACTTTCTAACTTTTTTTACACAGTGCGCTGACTGAATGCCAATTAGGGGCTTGACATTTCTCATTAATTCTTCGTTCTTCGCCACATTCTCCGAAATATCATTTGCCGATATGAACAGACACCTAATACTTAAAGATGACTTGACTTCATTGAAAAAGTCAGTTGCGTTTGTTACAACTGCTTGTCTCTGTAACACTCTCTTCCACACGTGACGCTATGCAGCACCTACGCCATCATGGGGGCTCTTGCCATGATAGGACTCCGTAAAATTCCATTCAGAGTACAAGGCATCCAGAGACATTAGCGCCATGTTGTAACGGCTTTTAAAATGGGATGCTGCTCCATCTGATCACACAATAACTTTGTTGATTCTGTAATTCAAATTCTGTCTGCAGTCCGAAATTATCATATAATTAAATAATTTGACTTCGAGGCAGGAATGTGTTTTGGTGTCGGATATCACAGAAAATGTTTGAACTTCCAAATCATCGTTGAGGCATTTCCTGTAATATGCAACAGTTATGTAGACTGTCACCGTGTAGCATCTTCAGATGTTTTCCAATGCGCTGCCATTGCTTCATTCTGATGTTTCATGGAGAAATTTTCCGCAAAATCCACTTGAAGTAAGAGCTCTCCTTCACTGAGATGGTCTTTCTGTTTTCTCAATTCTCTAGCTTGTGTTCTGATGTTAAACACATGTTGAGCATACTTCTTAGTTTGTTTTACTAATTCTTTTTTTAAAGGCCTTCAATGAAAACATCTCTTCTTCTAGTTTCTCGCCTTTCCATTGATGGACAGAAATGTCTGCGTTTTTTAAGACCACGTTATCACCAATAAACTTTTCATAGCTTCTTTCACATGTTTTGCACTGTTGTTTCATGCACTCACTATTTTGTTCATTACATACAATTAACGAGATAAGATCATTCCCGCCTTGTACACTAATCATGCTCTTCCATGTGCATTTCTTCAACATGAAGGTATAATTCTCACAGTGAGGGCAACAGCATACATTTTGATCTTTTGAGCACACTGTTTCAATTTCCTCTGGCCTTAACTCGCAAAATTTTGCGAAACCAATCTCTGAATTCTGATTGTCTTTTTTATACAGTTTATAGACTTCTTTTAAATTCAAGCGCTTTTGCAGCTTCTTTCTCTTGTTTGTAACACTATCTTTTACAGATTCAGAGGTGGCGCTAGGAAATGCCCGACAGGGGGGCAAGCTTGCCCGACAGGGGGGCACAGGTATAATTTAAAAATTAAAAGTCCCCCCCCCCCCCGTTCTCCAGTGTTTTAATTTTTTATGGTGCATTCGCATAAAAGGTAATCATTCTGACCATAAACCCAAAACAAAACAGTACAAGTATTAGGATTAAATTAAAAAAATTAAAAAACCCCAGACCCTGATTGCCGACCTCATATTAAAACGAACTACACTGATCAAAAAACATTTTAAATTTAAATACATTCAGTTGTTTTCAAGAGGACCAGGTAAACGCGGAAAAGGAACGATGATCCTTATTAGTAAATTTGCTAGTCGGCAAAAGCAGAATAAAGAGGGAAAATTGAATATTCTTTTAAAACCTCATACTAAAATCAACTAACAAGTATTTTAATTGTTAACAAATATAAAATGGCAACAGAAAAACATTTTAAATCATTGAGTTTTCTTTCTTCGTGGGCCAACAATGACATCGGCTTCTAATTGCGTAAATTTAAGGTTTAGCCGCATTTTCTAAAAAAACGTTAGCATTCGAATTCTAAATAACATGGAAGTTTCAAACACATTCTATCAGATGCAGAATTTTTTTTTCATTTTGATACTGTTGTTTTACTTTTCTCTTGTTTTTTTTTTCTCTTCAAAAATCGTGAAAAACCATTTAAAGGTTTTTAATTAATATCTTCGTTAATTAACCCATTAATGCCTGACATTTTTTTTCCAAAGATATTTTGTATACTGGTTACAAACAGTGTTTAATGGACAGGAAAAATAATAAAAAAAATATTACGTAAAAAATAATTTCTTTATTGAGGAAAGAAAAATCGTCCCTTAAAAGTTACGATAGACCCCAGAGGG
The DNA here is from genome assembly GCA_038373865.1 of Uloborus plumipes. Classification (NCBI taxonomy): domain Eukaryota; kingdom Metazoa; phylum Arthropoda; class Arachnida; order Araneae; family Uloboridae; genus Uloborus; species Uloborus plumipes. The sequence continues at coordinate 12,268 of JAXGGA010011558.1, read as the reverse complement.
TACATACTTTTTTACCAAATTTTTTTTTCTGCCTACGATATAATATTTAAAAGACATTTTATAAGAAGAAATAAAATCAGCAATTAACATAAACTGGGAATAACTTTGAAAACTTCGCTTTTTTTCTTGAGATTGTGAACGATGTCATTTTTGATAAAGATCATATTAAAACTGCTACAGAACACACTTTACAATGGTTATGTGCTGCAATCTGTTAATAACGAATTGAAACAATACCAAGGTACTAATTGAACACAATAATTTGTGAAGTTTAAATCCAACGTTTAAAATGCACAAATATACAGGTATATTGCAGACACGTGTTTCGGGGCTACAAGGAGCCTCTTTTTCAATGCAAGAAGTGTGAGCTTTGCTCATTTTGGGGAAATTCAGACCCTATTTTGGACCGTCCTTAAAAAGGGACGCTAGGCATTAATGTGTTAATGTCATTCAAAAACGCGATCTAGCTGAGAACACTCTCCTTTCAAAAAATATTTTTTTCGAAACGGTCCATCCGATCAGCCTGTAGAGTGCCACAGACAGATCGACAAATACACAGATACGTCAACTTTATACACGTTAACCCCCTTCCTTGTTGCGTCGGGGGTTTACAATCAGAATTGAAACTAAACAAAAGGATAAAGATGTACGTACATTTACAATTTTATTTTTCGAAAGAATTTCAGAGATACACAAAACAAAAATATTAAATGATAAAGGAAATGAAAAACAAATGAAGAGTAATTGAACTTAATAAATAAAAAGAATTATCTTATAAACTAGTCTGCTTGCAGTATAGGAGACCATTATGTTGGAGATTTTTTTTTATTTAGTTTCGTTTGAATGTAAAGGAATAAGTAATCAAAACTGTATCTTTCTCTTAATCTCTCGTGTGGCTTTCTTGGATAAAAGATTTGTTTATTTATTCATTTATTTTTAATAAATTTTCCTTGTTTTTTAATTTATTAAGTAGCAAAATTTTACATTGGGAATATTTTCCTTTGGTCTGCATGAAAAATTAGCTGCTTATAATAAAAACTGCACTTATAATAAAAACTAATAGTAAAAACACTGAAAGACTGAGAAATATACTCTAAAAACGCACGATAAGAATAATAATAATGGTGTTAGCAATATTATTTACAAAAAAATACTAATAATAATATTAATTGTTTTATGTTTTTATGATTAATTATAAATTAGCAGTAATAAAAAAAAAACAAATCCTTTAGAATAACAGCAACTGTGGCGACGATTAAAAAAACAAACAAACAAACAAAAACCAGCCGCTGTTTTTATAACAGAAAAACAAAAACAACGAAAAAAACTCGTCTTCTTCCTTCCGACATCACCACCCGACCACCCCTCTGAAAATTATCTCCCCCACTAAACGCAGCTACCTCTAATGACCTTGACATGTATCCCTCAATCAGCAATAACAAGGAAGAAGTCTTGAAATACATTGATCAGCCCTCAAGGCAGATTCCAAAATTTTCCCGCTATACACTACGTGCATAATGCGCGCAAACCCGTTGGCACATAAGGGGTCATCTCCACGCTACATTTACAATAAAACACATTTCAACAAAAAAAAAAAAGGCAACCTAATGTTTAAATTACCTTTACATCTCATGAGTGGGGGAAAGGGGATCTATAGAGATATTTTATATTAAAAAACATGTATTATGGTGGTAATTACCATGTAAAACTTGAATATTTAACAAAATAAGTTGAAGACAAAAGATAAACCCAAAATCTGGACCTTTTGTCCACCCACTGAGAAATCTGGACCTTATGCCATCGCTGTCCAAAAATATGGACCTTCTATTCGTGGATCTTTTGGCTGTTTGACCTTATGCTCCTTGGACCTTCTGTCTGGCGGACCTTTTGAACGTGGATCTTCTGTTCGTGGACCTTTCGGTTTTGGACCTTCTAGCCGGATCCCGAAAAATATGAGCGAAAAAAAAGTATCAATACTTTTTTTCCTCACCTCTAAACACAAAGGGTGTAGATTTAATTTTTAACTTGTTGCTATCTAAATGTGTACGGTTTTAAATGAAAGGAAGAAAGAAACGAAGAAAGAAAACACACAAAAAAAAAAAAAAAAAAAATCAAATTCATACTGCCCCTATTGCTAAAAAAAAAAGCATTTCAAAAGTTTATAACACACACTTACCCAGTTACTTCTGGATATGACTTCTGTTCTGTTCTAATAAATTTCAATTCGTTTAGATTTTGGTTAAGATTTTTTAGGATTCTTTCACCATGACGTGACGGTGCGAAGGGCGAATTTGAACTGTGGCCTAGGGTATGCTTCGTTTCTTCACAGACTATTCTTTACTACCCCGAGTCTGAAGTATCGCTCCTCCTCAGAGGGTGGCCTGGCAAAGGCCCTGGAGATAAACACGTGTCGATGATTATCAGATTCTCAGAAAGTGACAGACAATGAATGTCCGTTTGCCATGCTGCTGGCGATTTGCTGGGTAAGGACAGCTGGTAAGAAAAAAAAGAGGAAGATTTGTCCTTTTCAACCTGAACAAAAATAACTTTCTCCAGCAGAACTTACGTTCGTTTAAAAGAGATACGACGATATCTAACCGGTGCATCCTGTTGCTACTGCCAGTCTCCCGAAGGTTCTCGTGTTCAAAATTGGTCTGGAAACGCGTAATTCGTTAAATAATGAGAATATTTTAGAGAAAAAACGGTTTTTTTGATTAAATTATTTTATTGAAAGCAGTTTACTGATTCGTCGGGATCGGAAAGATTTTCGGCACTCAGATTTCTGTCGGAAAATTTGATCGTCGGATTTTCCCGACGAAGTTAGAAATTTTCCCCGATGGGGGGGGCAAGACGTTTCCGACGGGGGGGCAATTGCCCCCCCTGCCCCATAGCTGGCGCCGCCACTGTACAGATTTAACACCTTTCTTGCCGGGAAGAATTCGTGAAGTATCATCATTATAGTAATATTCGATTACATTTTGTTTTGTAATATCTGACAAACATCTGTGGGATTTAGGACTTTCTACATGAACTCCTACTTCTGATGCCAGTTTTTGGATAACTGCAGCTTTCCTTCTGGGACTGTTGGGTAAAGCGTTTCTGGATTTCTTCAAACTACAAATAGAAACAGACACTAAATTAGTTAAGTTTTAGACAACATTAATCTTTTTTTTTAAATTGTTACGTTAGTCACATCCAGGCGCGCACCCAGGAGGGGGCTTTGGGGGCTTAAGCTCCCCCTATGACAAAACTGGACTTGAAGCCTTAAGCATCAACGACATTTTAAATTTTTCCACGGTGTCAGAAAAGATTCAAGTCATTAATAACTTAATATATACTACACTTCGAATCCAATTGAAATAACAAATACGCACACGTATAACATGTACCTTGTCTTTTTTAAAGTCTAGGGGAACGTGGGTAAATTCTCACTTATAAAAAGACCGCTCCTCCTCGTCTACAATTTCCAAGAAACCAAGGCATTGTTTTCAATTAAATCATTCATTATACATGTGCAGACGGATGATGCACGAGAATGGGGCCTCAGCAAAGCATAGAACTTCAAATCACAGAGCGTCTCACCATCAAAACCAAAATAATTTTAATTTCGAGGATTTGTCATGGAAAATCATGATGTTTCGCAGTGGCGAATTATAGGTTTGAAGGCTCGTCATAATGAAATTTTTAAAGCTCCTTTCTGTCAAAAACAGAATTCTATAAAAAAAATTTCATGCACATTTTTTGAATCCATTTCATAAAAGCCCCCTATGGTCGGGGGGGGGGGGGAATTGCGACATGATTAGCCCGCCACTGATTTTCTGAGAAACATGCTTGAGAAAAAGTTAAAACAGATTATAAAGAATATAAAATGGTATTAAAAGAAAAGGAAGTATGAAAGAGAGAGAGAGGGAAAAAAAACAGAAAAAAGTGACCGAAGGGTATCTTTGCATAATAAACAAATTAGTCAAAAAAAAAAAAAAAAAAAAAACCTTACACTAAAGCCACAAACTTCTGTACTTCTAACCAATGAAGGCACTGGAAGGGAATTAAAAATTTCAATACAGAAAACCAAAATAGTTAACTGAAAAATCTTTTCCTATTTTCTCCATTTTGATTTGGAATAAAAATATTAAAAAAACGTAGCTAAGAAAATGGGAGGAAGGGGGTATCTGAACCTAATTCCTCTCTTTTTTTCGGCGTTGAAGTTAGAAAGGAGTTATAGTTTTAGAGCTTCAAGTCTTGAAAGAAAAATTCCGGGAGAAAGTCCTCATTGAAGATCGTCTAATAATTGGTTTTTGGAACATGAATTTCTAAAAATTTCCGGAGAAGAAAAGCGAGCACCATTATGGAATTTGGCCTACAGTTTTGCTTTTAAAACTTTAATTTCAAAAAATTAAAAAAAAGCCCCCTCCTCCCACGAAATAATAATGATAAAAGGTCTTAAATTTTGTTTCTGGAACTTTAATTACGAAAAACTGCTGGTGCAGAGTACATGAATCATATCTCTATGGCTACCGATAAATGGACTATAACCACATTTTTAAGACTTCAAATTTTGAAAACTTTCCTGAGGAAGGCCTCCGAACTCTTAACATCGACAACAATGGAATCGCATTTCTCTAAGCTCAGTTTCGGGGAAAATATCCTGTGGAGAGTTCCACATTCCATCCATTCCCATAACGTCATCAAAGATGGTCTACAATGACATTTTTAAAACTTCAATTTCAAAAAATGTTCGAGGAAAGATCCCAAAAATCGTTTAAAATTAAGTTTTGAGATCTTTAATTTCGACAAAAAACATTCAGAGGTGAAAACCGAACTCTATGCCTTTCTCTAACATCATCAAAGATGCTATTGCGTTGTTTAGACTTCAGGTTTGAAAAATTTCGGGTTGAGAGCGGTCGAACCCTATTCTTCCTAAGATTAACTGAGATAAATTTCGTTTTTGGAATTTCAATATCAAAAAACCGTTAGTGAAGAGTTTCAAAACCCCCATTCATTCTCCTAACATTTTCAAGAGGGCCTACTATGGTGTTTTTTGGACATCAATTTCGAAAATTTACAATGGGCCCCTGACTCTTGCTTTTCCTAAGATTAGTCAATGTCTCTCAAACTGCGCTTTTCGAAGCTTAATATAGAAACATTCCTAAACCTCACCCCCAAACAATTGCCAAAATGGCGTGCAATAATAACGTTTTTAAGACTTCAAATTTTGAAAAAATATTAGATGAGGGCCGGCAAGTCTCAAATCTCCCTAACATGACCAAAAGTTGTCTAAATGTTGTGTTTTTGAGATCACTTTTCAGAAATTTTTCCGGGGAGAACCCATGAACGCCCTATCAGTATGTTTGAATATTCTACTTTATGTCTCTGTTCATAATGATAGTATCATAACGCTATTCTCGTGAGTGCATTAATCACCCCATCTTCAGTAAGGTTGGAAGTAAAGTTGGAAGTCCTCATAGTATTTACCATTTATTTTCTTACATAAACACAATTTGATAAATAAGTAAAAAATTCACATAAAATTTAACAGAAACAAGAGAGCTTCCAATCAAAAAAGCAAAGCTTTACACTATTATTTCGGAAAAAATAAGTAAAAAGAAAGAAGAGGGGGGGGGGGGGGCAATCTATTAAAGTTTAGCATTTTCTCGATTTTAAAATTTTAATACAATGACCTCTGGATATGAAAGGGGTAGGGGTGCTTGATGTCAGAAATTAGCCCCCCCTTAAGTTAAATCCTGGGTGCGCCCCTGGTCACATCCAAATTGTTACGTTAGTCACATCTAAATCGTTACGTTAGTCACACTAATATTTTTGTATTTAACCTATCTAAAATAAATATTTGTGATTTTCAAGTAGCTATGATACAGAAATAAGAAAATGAACCGTTATGATATTTAATATCTTTTAGTTCAGTTTTAAAATAGAAAACATTGCATTTTTGTGACTAATGTTACACAAAATTAAAGAATGAAAAAACAGAAAATTAAAATGTTTACCTTATAAATTTCATGAAAGATCATTCAATTCTGTATGATTACCGCTCTAAACTTTCACAAGAAACGCAATTCTTCTAAAGATTCACAAGAATTCTAACAATTATACTCTAAAACAATGACCAAGGTTTTTAACATTTTCTAAGAATTTTCTGCAGCCATTTGCTTACAGAGTTCCAAAATACAGTGAACTCTCACTTATGCGCCGGCTCAAGAGACCAACAGAAAAAGGCGCATAAGTGAGAGAGACGCATAAGTGAACAAGCCTATTTAAAAGTCTAAAATGCAACACAAGTTCTAATGAGAGCATGAATATAGAAAATTGTCATATAACTACGGTTTGGCAATTACTGTAACCTAACTACAATGATAAGGTGAAAACAAAAATTGAAGCATACGTAATCGCAAACTGGTCCTTTTAAAACGATCCATAATAGATGATTGTCCCTCTCCGAACTCTAGTTCATGTGGAAAAAATGCCTTCCGTGAGCAATAAAAGCGAAAGATTAAAGAGGAACGTGAAGAAAAATGCTTATTTTTTAAGAAACTAAATTTAATTGCTTACATTTTTCGAAAAATTCGGCGCATAAGTGAAATATTTATATTTAGAACGACGTATAAACGAATGAAATTATCATTATTTTACTATGGAAAGTGCCGGGGCCACTGAAAATCGTCGTATAAGTGAAAAAGGCGCATAAATGAGGCAGTGTATAAGTGAGAGTTCACTGCAAATTGAAAATGAATTCTTTCAAAACTGTTGCCAGATTTAAATACTAGAAAGTATTTTGAATAAAAAAAAATGGTCACCGGTAAATTTTTAAGGTTTTTTTTTTTTTTTTTTGACGCTGAGGTTGACATTTTCATGGAATGACCCTATAAAAGGAATGAAAATTTTTATTTCTATCCACTTTTAAACTTTCAACAGTATAATTTTGATTTCTGATTCTGCCGCTAGACTATTTGGTCCAGTGATCACACGTGCACAGCCAGAATTTTCTCCTCGAGGGGCGGGGGAGGGCTAACAACCTTTTATCTGCAATTTTGAGTATATTACCACACCAGCACAGGTGATGTGGCTTAAAATCAAAGTGCTATAGAGGATACTCCACCACTGAAATTTTGCCTTCCCTCAAAAATGATTATTTCGTATCACTTTTTACCTTCGTCAGCACTTTCTTTTCGACCCCTGAGACAAATTTCACGTTTTTTCTTTCGAGCATTTGTAAAATTACATTTTGAATGCAATTTTTAACTTTTCTTTAAAAAAAAACTTGCTTGTCCGTTTGTATCGTTTCAAATGGAACCTAATTTTTTGTGAGCAGTTTAAACCTATATATGACATTATTTATTTATTTATTTATTTAAACCCCTCCAGTCACCACCGTACCTACCCTGATGAGGGTTTAACCGAATGTGGTGGCTGGGAAGAAAGAAAAACTAACGAACGACCAAGCGCCCGCTAGGAACCGTACATTATAACTAGATATAAAATTACATAAAATAATGTACAAATTACATGAAAAAAATAATAATAAAAGGGAAAAACAATTTTGATATATACAGAAAAAGGCAATAGCATAACATTTAAAGTTTTTAGACAGGAAATTTGAAGTTTTCTATTTGAGTGCTGAGTAAAAACATTATTTTATGAAGATTCTTGCGAGTAGCTGGATGATGTAGAATATGAGCTATATTTTTGGATACAGGAAAGTTTGGATTATATGTGCAGTGGAAAGAGCTAGTTAACGGACAATTGAATACGTAATGTTCAGGAGTTCCAAGTTGGCAGCAAACACATAATGGTGAGCTTATTATCTTGAATCTGTGTAGGTATGAAGAAAATGGACCGTGTGCACTGAGAAAATGTACTTCTATATGATGTTTGCATCGTAGTTTTAGCTTGACTTTTGGTAGGATTATATGACATTAAAAGCGATCAAAATATATGACTTAAAACAAACTCTAAAAAATTCAGACGCTAAGAGAAGACATTATATATACTGTCGGCCCCGCTTAATCGAATATCGTCGTTTCCAAGAAATATTATTTGATTAAGCGGGGTATTTGATTAAGCGGGGAAATTTTCCTTAGCTTTCCAGATTGAAAACATTTGTCTTAAGAACAAGAATCTGAGAAACTGTCACGCCTAGCATTATGAGGTGATTCATGACCTCTCAGATTTTCTCTCAAAAATTACCAAATGTTTATTATCTTATTGAAAGACCAAATCCAGAATGTTTTGCTCTAAAGTTGAGTTGTTTAGTTTTTATGGATCATTAAGATGAAGGTGCGGCATCAAAAATTAAGAGGATTTTCAAGACATGGAAGAAGTTGCCGTGAGCCAAAACTCTTACCAGGAACTGTTTAACTCCAATTTTCTTTTTGTATATGTAATATAGAAGGTTGAAACTTTACAAAATGAATGTTAAATTTTTGGTAAGTTGTTGCCGTAAGGTCAGTGAAGGCCCTCAAAACAAGGCATTTTTGACGTTTTTTAGCGTTTTTGAGGTCCAAGAACAGCTTGTACATTTCAGTTGGCACGGTAAAAGTAGTGTCGTTTGAAAGACTAGTGTAAGCACTTTAAAATAATGTATAAATAACCTGGGAAAGTTCAACGTGCTTTTAGTTGCGTAAGGCCGAAATATGAAAAATGTCATATTTTACCGATATTCAAAAAGGGTCATAACTTCCTCTGCCAACAACATATTGAAATATTTTTTTGCCAATGTCATGCTCTATTCTTTGTCTTAACAGAACAGTTGAGTCCTTTGAGGCGAAATGTAAAAAAAAATTTTACAAAAAATGTACAGAAAAAAATAATTTTTTTGTAAGAAAATTTTTCACATTTCGCCTCAAAGGACTCAACTGTTATGTTAAGACAAAGAATAGAGTATGACATTGGCGAAAAAAATATTTCAATATGTTGTTGGCAGAGGAAGTTATGACCGTTTGAATATAGGTAAAATATGACATTTTTCATATTTCGGCCTTACGCAACTAAAAGCACGTTGAACTTTCCTCGGTTATTTCTGCATTATTTTAAAGTGCTTACACTGGTCTTTCAAACGACACTACTTTTGCCGTGCCAACTGAAATGTACAAACTGTTTTTGGACCTCAAAAACGCTAAAAAACGTCAAAAATGCCTTGTTTTGAGGCCCTTCACTGACCTTACGGCAACAACTTGCCACAAATTTAACATTCATTTTGTAAAGTTTCAACCTTCTATATTCCATATACAAAAAGCAAATTGGAGTTAAACAGTTCCTGGTAAGAGTTTTGGCTCACGGCAACTTCCATGTCTTGAAAATCCTCTTAATTTTTGATGCCGCACCTTCATCTTTAGGGATCCATAAAAACTAAACAACTCAACTTTAGAGCAAAACATTCTGGATTTGGTCTTTCGTTAAGATAATAAACATTTGGTAATTTTTGGGAGAAAATCTGAGAGGTCATGAATCACAGGCGTGACACTCTCTCAGATTCTTGCTCTTAAACATAATAATAATAAATGAATAGCTAAATGAAGGAAGTAATTAATGCCATTGGTAAAAAGTTTTTGAAATTCACTAATAAAACAACAAAATCGTTTAAAAATTTAGTTTTTATGTTATAAGTATGCATACAAATTGTACAAGTGTAACTTAGGACTTGAGTTATAAAATGTTTGTTTTAACACTTTTTTCCACTACATTATTTGCTGAAAAATTACACATTATGGTGAAAGACAAGGTCAGAGCCCCCTTATCTGCAATGCTTGCATTTTTTTGTGCTACTTATTATAAATTATCGTTCCCCGCTATCTGTTGTTTTCATTTTTTATAATGGCAACGTCAAAGAAAAAGGGGGGGGGGGGGGTTCTTTTTCTCGCCTGTTGTTGACGGCATTATAATATGACGATATTATAAAAAAAATTAAGTAAGTAATTGCTCGTACTAGTTTATTTTTAATTTATTCAAACTTAGTTTCACCAAAAATTTTTTCGAAAGCCGATCAATATTATTCGATTATCCAGGGAAATTATGCGATTAAGCGAGGATTTTTAACATTGCGTCTATAGGGAAATATTCGGTTCCGGACGGTTTTATTCATATAAGCTGGGTATTCGTTTATCCGTTACCCGATTAAGCGGGGACGACGGTATATATAATTTTCGTATGCTGAGTACTTAAGGATAAGTAATGTTTAATCATAATTTATACTGTGAGTTTTTTCTTTTTTCTTTCTTTTTTTTTTTTTTTTTTTTTTTTTTTGTATAACAAAAGACAAAAAGTAATTTTATCAAGCAAGAATTGATTTCAATAACTATTCAAATATTGGAGTCATTTAGACATCGGTTTTGGTATCGATAAAATCTATAATTTTTCAAAGTATGCGTAGCATGTAGCATGCTTAAACGTAATAGAATAGGGAGCCAGCTTTTTTCTTTCAAATATGCAAGTGCTGTAATTAAAAAACAGCCAAATGTAATATTAAATAGATATTATTTTATATTACATTTGGAATATAAAATGTAATATAAAATAATATTACATTTTATATTCCAAATGCAATATAGCAAGCTACCTATAATTAGGTAGCTTGCTATATTGCACCTAACTTTCTAGTTCCTAATATTTCATTTATGTACGCACACGCACGAACATGGACATCATTGTACTCATTAGAGCATTTTGTCGCGCATTTTGTTCAAATCTCCATATATTATTTCTCTAAGCCGAATCCTATACCCGGTCGAAACTCGCTCATTTCTTTATCGAATTGCATGAAAATTTATGATTTTGAAGCTTATCCCGCGGGCTATTGACGAAAATTAGACCCACCCTCTAAAAAGTGTCGGTTCGCTTTTTATTCGAACTTCAATTTTTGGGCACAAAATTGACTCTATCTAGCGAAATAATTGTCGTATCGTCTCCATTTTTATTTCATTCGAAAGATTTAAAAAAAATGCGTTCTTTAGAACGTTTCTCCGCTAGCGCCGCGTAACGAGAATCTCGAAAATCCTCATTTAAGCGACTTATAAGCGATTGAAGTTTGAAAAAGTTAAATTTTTTGCTCAACTGTTAAAATCGTTACCATTGTTGTTCAAATCAATTTTAAATGCAACATTTCAAGCCAAGGCTTAGCTCGGTAAACCTTAATTGTAACTTTTATTGTTTCAAAATACTATGGTAGTTTTGCGATAACGTTAGTATTTAGTTTAGTAGTAGCCTTGGGTATTTGATTTTAATATAGGGTATCACTTTTGTAGTAGTTGTAAAAGTGAACGTGTCTTTGATCTCTTTGAAAAGTTGTCAGAACGACGGCAGTTGATTGATGTTGTGCAAACGTACAAGACCGCCTTAGCAGGGGAGCGAAACTAAGACACCAAATCTAACACATCCAATCGAGGACTGAAATCTTTGAACCTGAATAACTCAATTTTAAGTTTAGAGTTTTTTTTTTTTTTTTTTTTTTGCGGAATTCCGCACGGGTTACCTAGTCTATTATATATTTTCAGTAATTTCATGTCAACATTCTTTACGAAAGACACAATTTTATTAAAGAATTAGTAAAAGTTGCAATGAAAAGGTCAAAAGATTCCTTTAAAATATTTTGAAATGATGTTCTTCAAATGTATGATAATTTTCATACCACTAAACTCAAATTTTAAACACTTTTCCGTCTACTGAAAAATGCGTGATTGGTTGAAAAGTTTCCTTTGCAGATAAACCTATCTCCAGTTCCGAATCTTATTTTATTCTATTCTCACCTATTATTGCCAAACTGCAGATTCAAGAGATTAAAACCGAATGATAAGTCAGGAGGTGGAACTTTTGATTGTGAAAACATTGTGCTTTCATTCTTTTAATGAGCTACAGTAAAAGAGGGGGGGGGGAGCATCAGGTTTTCAAAGACACTGAATTTATATCTGGCATTTCAAAAAATTAGAATTTTTCATGAAACTATGAAATCAAACTATATTTCATCTGCCAGTGGTTCTCGAAGACTTTAAGCTTCAGACAGACAGACGCGCACAGATTTTAATAGTAAAGAAGAAGATTATATTAGCAGTCTTCCGAGGCTGTCTACGGCGGCTTTATCTGATTTTAGTGAAAGATGCACTAGGGTGTCCCGAAAAAAACGAAAGTCGGAATTTCGTAACTCATACCATCTTATTTTTTTCCATTTACATCAAAACAATTGTAAAAAAAAGTTTCATGCAATTTGAACAACGGTAACCCGTGTCGACTCTCGTCCGAAAGTGCGAACTAGCCCTTTTTCACT